>OZ023318.1:52396256-52418218 GCA_964007375.1 Ophion obscuratus | reverse complement strand
GTCATTGAGAAAAAAATAATAAAAAATGTGGCCGGAGACGACGAAATTTTCGTGATTTTTTTTTTGGAAAAAGTGTCCGATTTTTCAATTTTTGCTCGTACATCAAAGAGTATGGCTTTATGTAGATTGCATTGTACAATTTTTGTATGGAAAAATATTTATAAATGTGGTAGATAGAATGGTTTCTGCAGAGCGCTGTTTGAAGAAACAGCGAAACGAATGCTCCGAAACGAATAATCCGAAATAAAAAATCGAACGCATTTCGTTTTTGGAAAAAATTATTTCCTGCTTGGACGAAGGATTCAATAAAATATTGATTTTTTAAAAAATCGCCGCCGTCTAAAGCGAAAGTATCCATTTTCGGTAAAAATAGCTCCATTTTCGTCGATAAAAAAAACTATGCGTCGAAAAAAAAAAATTCCTTCTTTCAAGCCCTGCTTTTTCATATGTAAGAGAAGCTTGTGAAAATTCGAAGATGATCGGTGCACTAATTTTTGAGATATCGTGGTCCGTGATTTTGAAAAATCAATTTTGAGAAAACGCTTTCAAATTACGCCGATTTGCGGAACCTACCTATAGGGTGTCTCAAAATGACCTGACATTTTAATTTATTAACGAAACGTATTATTTATTTGAAAAGTACGATTTTTTTTTGTCTTCAGGGGTAGGCCACTCTGGAGGCCGAAAAAATAGGCTTTTTGGGGATTTTTCTTCAGAAAAACTACAAATTAAATCGAGATTACAAAAAAGGGTGTTTATCATACATATCAGTGACTGTATAAAATCATTTTTTTTGAAGCGATCAATTTCAAAATGGCGGCTGTGCAGCGGTTATCTCAAAACTGCATTTTTTAAGTTGGCCGGAAATATAACTCCGACAATTTTCAACCGATTCACTTGAAATGTTGAATATATCTTGAAAAATACATTGCCTATGGAAGTACCTAGGATTTTTTTTTTTTTTTATATTTCATAGTTCAATTGTTATCAACAATTATCTGACGAAATGTTGCACTTTCCAAAAATTTTCCTGAAAATTCGTTCAAAAAATTTCAAAAAAATTATTGTATTCAGTCACTGATATGTATGATAAACACCCTTTTTTGTAATCTCGATTTATTTTGTAGTTTTGCTGAAAAAAAGTCCCCAAAAAGCCTATTTTTCGGCCTTTAAAATTTTTTCGGCCTTTTTAAGACCTTATTTAAGACTTAATATAAGGTACAAACATGGAGGTTATGTGTGGAACACAATATCCGATAAATGGCCGCCTCGTCCCTGTTTGCAACCCTTCACTCCTTTGACGAAATTTTCAATAACATTTTGGCACAATTGCGCATTAATTTCATTAATGATGCGTCCAATTGCTTTCTTGAGCTCCGGAACGATCTGGGGATCATTGGCATACACTTTTCCTTCCAGAAAAACCCTAAAGGAAGAAGTCCAATGGCGTAAAATCGCACGATCTTGGTGGCCAAGTCACATCGCAGCGGCGCGAGATTACACGACCATGAAACTTCGTCTGCAATAAGGGGGCGTACACAAATTACGGAACGCCAAATTCTCAATATTTCGACCCCCCCTCGCGAAAAATGGCGCGGAATTAAAAATGTCAGGTCTTTTTGAGACACCCTTTCAAACACCCATCACTCCCTCTACATTGAACGGATTGGCTTGAAATGTGCAGAGAATATTTTTCGAATTTTATCTTTTGAGAATCGGTCAAAGACCGAAAATCGACGTTTTCAAACGTTCCAACCAGTTGTAAGCCCTTAAAGTGGATGAATGGAACTTCATTCCATTTTAAACATTTTTTCACGACCTTTTTGTATTCGGAATTTAATTATCTGCATTCTACTGAACTCAAAATGCAATTTTGATATTTTTCTTCAGAATGCTCAATTTTTTCTGGCAAATACTGCTCATCACAAAAATACAATTTTTTTTATTCAGAGAGGACTGGAAAAACAATAAAACATTATATTTTTTGCAGAGAATATTTTTCGAATTTCATCTTTTGAGAATCGGTCAAAGACCGAAAATCGACGTTTTCAAACGTTCCAACCAGTTGTAAGCCCTTAAAGTGGATGAATCGAACTTCATTCCATTTTAAACATTTTTACGACCTTTTTGTATTCGGAATTTAATTATCTTCATTCTACTGAACTCAAAATGCAATTTTGATCTTTTTCTTCAGAATGCTCAATTTTTTCTGGCAAATACTGCTCATCACAATAATACGAATTTTTTTTTTTTTATTCAGAGAGGACTGAAAAAACGATAAAACATTATATTTTTTATCCCATAATCTCCGTGCCAGACATTTAAAAAAAACACGCACATGGCCACGTTACAATTTCCACCCTGCGGATTTTTTCTTGCTTCATTATACAGGGTGTCCCAGAAGTAACGTACGCCCTTCTAGCATCTGGTAGGAAAAAAAATTCTGAGATGAAAAGTCCTCAGTCATTTTTTTGTCAGACGCATAGATAATTAATTATGAATTGAAACAAATAGCCAATGAGGTGCGCGCTACAGCGGAAAGGCAGTGCAGAGGGGAGGGATAGGGGAATGCGTTGTAATTGCGTGCGCCTGAAAATGTGTGCGGAGTGAAAATTCCGAAAGCATGTGTGCAAGTGTGTGTGTGTGTGTGTGTGTGTGTGTGTGTGTGTGTGTGTGTGCGTGCAAGTGTGTGTGCAAGTGTGTGCATACGTGTGTGTAATTGAGAGAGTGCGTGTGTGCGTGCGTGCAAGTGTGTGAGTGCGTGTGTGCAAGTCTGTGTGTGTGTGCATGCGTGCGTGCGTACGTGTGCGTGTATGTGCAAGTGTGTGCAAGTGTGTGTGTCTTAGTGTGAGTGTACGTGCGCACAAGCGTGTGTGTGTCTGCACTTGCACACGTGCTTTCGGAATTTTCCCTCCGCACACATTTTCAGGCGCACGCAATTACAACGCATTCCCCTATCCCTCCCCTCTGCGCTGCATTTCCGCTGTAGCGCGCACCTCATTGGCTATTTATTTTAATTCATAATTAATTATCTATGCGTCTGATCAAAAAATGACAGAGGACTTTGCGTCTCAGAATTTGTTTTCCTACCAGATGCTAGAAGGGCGTACGTTATTTCTGGGACACCCTGTATATATATATGTATATATATATGCTATATACACAGGGTGTCGCTCTTATCTCTGCCACCCGAAATAACTCGGTAATTATCGACGTCACGAAAAAATGTTTCAGACAAAAGTTGTACGGTGTGAAGGGTCGGTGGGAATGGTCGAATGTGACCATTTTTTTTATCTCGGTGGGGACGCTGACGCACAGAGAAGGTCACTTCCACTTTTTTAATTGGAATGGTACATTTTTTTAACCATCTTATGGAGCACCTCAAGCAGCCTAAAAAACATTATGTGCTCAAAGTCGTTTAAAGTCATTCAAGGTCAGTATCGATGATACAAATCTAAATAGGTGTTCGATACTGACCTTGAATGACGATAAACGACTTCTCCCCGTAACGTTTTTCATTTTCCGTCGTTATAGCGATTATCATACGACAACAAAATGACGGACATTTTTCGAAAGAACAAAATAAAAGTGTTTTTTCACCGTTTTTTGGCAAAGAAACTAAATATCAAAATTTAAAAAATTCTTGATATGCGATTTAGCTATAATTGTAAAGAATATTGATATTTCACAAGGATCGGTTCGGTAGTTTCGAAGATTTTATCAACGAGCCGTCGAAAAACGTTGTTTCGAGAAAAACGCGTTTAAGGTTTGTTTGGATTAAATAAATACATCGTTTTTTTTTCAATGTATTTCGAAAGTGTATTTCTTAAGTGTAACAACTTTAATATCAATATCTATTATATTAACCTATCCAAAAAATTCATTTAATAGCCTTTTTTAGCGTCTAAAGGAAGACCCCTTAATTTTAGACGTTTACAGTGGTGTAAGCTCTCAAGTTCTTCACCCTATCGCACATATATCGCTAAGTCTATACTCCATTCCGTTGATCCCCTTTTATTATCCCGGATATTCTATTTTACCGTCTTCATTTTATTATGCCATAGCGACAATTGTTTATCCGGGGATCAACATTGTGCGCAATTGGTGCTGAAAAACTTTCCGCCCGCACTCACTTGAGGGCACCGAGAGACACACACACATGCACGCATATACGTCTCACCCGTGCACAAACGAGAATTGGCAATTGACGACTCTCGTTTAATAGGCTTCTTAATTGTCGACCGTAGCAACTCGATGAAAAAAAAAAAATCGAAAATACATTTGGGCCTCACGTACGGTCATCGTACGTCCGTTCGAGATCGTTAAATTCATACGATTGTTGCGAAATAAACGGAGCTTTGACCAAAATTGCATCCGAGAAGTCGGTGGGGAGGGGGCGGGGGGGGGGGGGGGGGCAAAAACGTTCGCGACGTTTAAATTATCGAGCAGCGCGAAACGCAGCGAATTTTATTGCGTTGCTCCGAGCGCGAGCGAGCTTCATATTATTTTTGACTGTGAGAGGATAAATCCTATTTATTTTCTTAAGCAAGAATTTCCAGTTGTGTGTCTGTTTTTTTTTGTCTTGCTTTTTGCCTCCGACGATTCTCGCAGCCTGGCGCGAAAAATAATTTACGGTAACGCGCGTTTTTATCGTTATCTCGCAATTTAAAAAATTTCCGACCCGCGCTCTTTTTTCGATTTTTTTTTGTATATTAAGGGGGGGGGGGGAAATGCTGATTTTAATGATTTTATAAAAGATTTCTTCACCTTTTTTGAGATTTAGGATATGGTAAATGACTACTTTTTAAATGTATTGATCTTTAAAAATGGCGGAGGTATGGCACGGTCTTATAAACTGCATTTTCAATACTGGCGTGACGTATAGCTCAAAAACTAATCGACCGATTTTGATGAAATTTGGTACAAATATTTTTAACCTTATTGTCTAAAACATGAACCTAAATATTTTGGAAAATTTTGGAAAATTGTTTTTTTACCACAAAATGTAGCAATTTTTTTCGGAAAATTCAATGTATTTGTTTCAAAGTGTACCATTTCATAGATTTTTAAAATTTCTCACTTTTTCTTGGTTCATATTCTGCGTATGAGTGTTAAGGAAGGAAAAATCGTCACTGGCTTTATTTCAGATTAATCGCGCCGACGCTACGTGTCACGCCGTCTGACAACATCCGCCACAACCCGTTTAGAATACCGTGCCAAACCTATGCCATTTTTTAAGATCAATAAATTTAAAAAACAGCATGTAACAGCCAAAAGTAGTATTAAGGGGAGATAAACACTTAGATGGTCGAGGTCGAGGATTTGGAAGCGAAGAACATTCCGTCGACCGTAGAAGACCTACACTATGGGCCTGGTATCGATGATTCCATGTAAGTTGACAAATTTCATGTTTTTTTTCATTCCCAAATTTTCAAACGCGTTTTTCTCAAAACCACGTTTTTCAAATCGGTACCCAAAATTTCTCGAAAACCAACGAACCGATTGCCTTGAGGTTTTTTGTGGTCATTCTATACACCATTGTCTAGTACTTGTCATAGGATTTTTTTTTCCGTTACTTAGTTTTTATTTTATAGGCAAAATAATAACTAATTTTTGGCCCAAAAATCACTATTTATGTTCAAACGTCCTCCATTTTGTCATAAATCGATATTTTCAAAATCGGCTAAAACAAGTACTAGATTATAGTATCTAATTTAATAATATTTTTGGTTTTATTTTTTCAGATGATTTTTGAAGAAACGCCCGTGGGTACCGTATACGCAGATTTTTTTACGACGCTCCAAGGATCATACAATTTTGTATATTTTTGATATTTTCAAATAAAGAAAATTAAACATATTTTTGAATGTATATACTTTTGGATAATTAAAAAAACCCCAATTCGAAATTTCAAATAGTTTTCCCTGAAAAAATTCACAAAAATGACCTTTTTTCCGGCTCCTAGGTGTAAATCTCTCCTTGAAAAATACCCTAAGTCTAAAAAATTACGAAAAAATATTTCCTTTTAAAAAAAAAATCATAAAAATCAGCAATTTTTTCCACGCCTCGAGGTATCGCTTCCCTCAATACAATTGTTTCTTTTCCGTATCGATATCGAGAACGTCTTCGACGATGCAGCGAGACGAGTCACGTGAATCGTTGAATAAAATATTGTCTCACAGATCTGAAGCGCGTCGGACTGTGTGTGCGCGTGCTGACGTATCTTCTCGATAAATCTCCTCCGCCGAGTGGCTGTCAGGCGCTTTAGAAAAACGGCAACGAAAAAAAAGGAAAAAAAAATACCAGTAATGTGCAGGCTACTTGTGCATTCTCTCGAAAGCCGCGGGAATATTTTTAATTCTTGTATCGACGGTTTTTTTCTTGTTATGTTGTGCTCGTTTTTTTTTTCAATCTTCGAAATGACCGTACGTTCCATTGTGGCCGTATGATAAATCGAGTTCGCGCGCTATATATGTGACAATTATAAGGTAGCCATTATAAGGTGACCGTGTGTCATTTGAGACTGGCGCGGAGATTTTGCAACCGAGAAAAAAATATGATATTTAATGGTTCTTCGAGTCCTTTTCGAAAAAAAATATGGCGTATTTTTGTGACAAATAGTATTTGTCGGAAAAAAATGAGCATTCTGGAAAAAAATCAGTATTCCACTGTCAGTTCAGCAGAGTGGAGATAATTAAATTTGGACTTTGTTTGGATTTGTTTGTTGTGTTGTGTGCTTAAGTTTGTTTGGGATTGGTTGTTGTATTGTATGTCGTTCGGGTTTGTTTTTTGTGTTGTGTGTTTGGGTTTGTTTGTTGTGTTGTGTGCTGTTTGTTGTTCGGCTTTGTTTGGGTTTGGCTGTTGTGCTGTGTTTGTTGTGTTGTTTGTTGTGCAGCTTTGTTTGGGTTTGTTTCCTGTGTCGTGTGTTGTTTGCGTTTCTTTGGGTTGGGCTTGTTTGTTGTGTTGTGTGTTATTTGGATTTGTTTGTTGTGTTCTTTGAGTTTCTTTGGACATGCGTATAGTGTTAAGGGGTTAGCCCACAGTAACGGGTATAAAATCATGTGTGAATCCAAGAATTTTTTTTCGTATGAAATTTTGTTCACTCAGAAAAAATTTTCACTCATAAAATTAATTACACATCTATTTAGAATGAATATCAAGCTGTTAGAAAATATATATATATATATTTTTCGATGTACAAAATAGCCGAATATTCGAAAATTCTCGAAACTGCATTTTTTTCCAATTGGCGTGACAAATAACTTCAACAATTTTCACTCGATTTACTTCGAATTTAAAAGTTACGTTCCTAATTGCACTTCGCAGAGAAGTACGTACGGAATTCCTGATTCATCGAAAACTTTTCATTTTATGAGCAGTTTATGAGCAATTACAACGAAATTTTTCACTGAAAATTCATTTCTTAAGTTCAAATACCTACAACTTTTGAATAAAACAATATTTTTTCAATTCCGTACGTACTTCTCTAGGTATTCTAATGTAGATTGAGAATTTTTGTTTTTTGTTCTAGGTAAAAAATTGTGAATGTTAAATGTCACGCCGCGGAGCGCCTAAAAAAAGATAACAAAAGAAAATATTAGTAGTCGACCATTTTGTACATCGAAAAAGAAATATATATTTTTTCTAACAGTTTGATATTCATACTAAATAGATGTGTAATTAAGGGAGACTTTGTCCTTGAAATTGCAACGGGAGATGTAAGCGGCTCAACATGAGCAGCTAGAAGAAGAGGAGCGATGCCTCTACGGACCAGGTATTGCCGATTAGCAGTAATTATAAACACATTTGTGTAAATACATTACAAAACTTTAAACGCGTTTTTCTCGAAAACACGTTTTTTAAAATGGCTGACATTCTCCTGACCGCTGTAATTAACATATCGACCTGAAATTTGGAGAGCATACTCAGAAAATACGTCTTCACGGAATGACGGATCGTTTTTTCGATAGATACATTTTTGCATTTATTGTTTATCTTTTCATGCGAAAAAAAAACGCGAAAATTCGATTTTTTTTTAATTGCCGCCATTTTCCGAAATTTGTACTAAACGAAAAACCCATCCGTCATTCCATGACCAAAGGGTCACAGATTGATAATATGCTTTGAATTTGTGTTTCAGATCAACAAAGAGGGGGCAGTGATGTCAGCCGTTTACCTCGCGCGATTTGAGGACCTGTTTTCGCGGAGCTGCAACGGCCGGCATTTTGGTTTAAAAAGTTTTTTTTTTTTAACGTTCTGTATATCATGAATAAAAGCCAGAAAAAAACGCACTCAAAAAGCTTTACGCGTTTCCTTTAAAAAAAAAATAAAATGTAAACACCTGAAATATGGCACTCCGAGGACAAAGTCTCCCTTAATGTTATGAGTAAATCACTTCTTCATATGGAAAAAAATTGTTAAATTCGCACATGATTTTATACCCGTTACTGTGGCCTAACCCCTCAAAGATCAAACTGCAACCTTCCCGTGGTAAAGTGCGTAAGTAGATAATATCGAAACTAATGGAGTTCAAAAAAATGTATTTTTCGGAGCATTATCCCATTTTTCTCGAAACAGATTGGTTTAAGAAAAAACTTGTATGAAACATAAAACATCAATCTTTTTATACTCTACAACTTTTGTAAGAAACATTTTTCTCCAAGATCAACATTTATTACAATAAAACAGAAAAACATTTAAACAAACGTTTTTGTGAGTTTTGACCTTAAAAATCGAACTTGCGGGTATTTTCACTATCATATTCGTGATCAGCGAGTAAAAATACCCAGGTACACAAAATTCCAAATTAATCAGATGTATATCCTTTTCGGAACTTTATCTCAGTCGCAAAATCTCCGCCCAGGCCCTTAAAAAACACAAGACAATTTTATAGTTGTCATCCTGTACATATAGCCACCACGTTATTTACTCTTGTCGAGCAGGCCAATTTGCTTAACGAGAACGAGAATCTCGCTGGATGCATCGGAGTAAATCGCAGTGGCTCAAATCGTGCCTCAGTTTTATCGACGTCGGACACCTGTTGATAACGGACCGGGTCATCGTCGACATTTTCGACCAAATGTCCCGTAGTTTTCTAGCCTCACTTTTTCCTCTCACATTCTAGGCTCGCTTTTTATTCTAGACGCATACTTTTGTCTTTTTTTTTTTTTCAACGTTGTTAAAATGACTGACCTCGCCGGCGAAGGCTTGTCCGTCCACGGTGTGCTCGGAGCCCCGCGAGTCGCTGCATCCCCAGTGGCAATGATATTGCTCAAGCTTGTAGATGTCGTCGAGCAACGGCCCACCGCTCAACACTGAAAACGCCAGAAGCAAAAAAAAAAGAAAATCAAGTCACCGTCGTAAAACATGTTAGGAATAATGAAAAAAGTGGAACATATTGATGAAAATAATAATAATGACAATAATAAAATACTATTACTGATGATAATAATAATAATAAATAATATTTTTAAAAACCGACTGAATTCATTCGCTATTATACGAATCGAATGAAACGACGAGCGGTCAAGCGTTTCGATAAAAAATAAGGAACTTTTTCGTTCTCTTGTAATTCGGAGTAAAAATGACCGTGGCTATGACGCCCTTCGTTACAGGATACGCTCGATTAGCAATTATGCGGACGATCGCAGCTGTCATTTATCGTGTGTACTTGACCGCGACTCTTACGCTCCAGCGGGGGACCAAACTCTTTTTTACAGACACAGACAGTGTGTGTGTGTGTGTGTGTGTGTGTATAATTGTGTCGGTCCATGTGCCAAGAGTAAATATATATATAAATATATATTTATTTATATATATATTTACCAGAGTAAATATATATATAAATATATATTTACTTATACAGGGTGTTTGGCACATGGACCGACACAATTTTTCGGGGGATTGGGGGTGTCATTTGTTACTTTTTTCACCCTTAGACTTTATGTTCTAAGTGTCACGGTAATTAAGATATGATTTTTTTTTCGTTTTTTTTTTATTTACCGGAAATTTCGCCCTTCAAATCGTCACAACTTTTTTATTTGTGGTTGCAATAGCACGAAATAACTTTTGTTGTATTCTGCAATGTATGCTTACTACAAATGAATCATTGTTTGATACAATTAGTTTTAAACAAAAGGTTTCATGAGATTCCAAAGTCGTAAAAATGCGAAAATGTATGAAAAATGTCAACTTCTAAACTCATTATAAAAAAAAAAAAAAAACTAAAAGCTATTTTGAACTTTGCTTTGTTTTGAAAAATTCTCTAGTTTATACCCTTTCCAACGGTATGCTACATGTCATAGAAATAATTCATTATGTGGTCGAACTAAAGAGAATAAGTTTTTTTTTTATAATGAATTTAGGAGTTGAAATTTTTCATACATTTACACATTATTAAGACTGGAAGCTCAAGAGTCACTGTCTTGAAACCAATTGTATTAAATAATGATTCATTTATAATAAACATACATTGCAGAATACAATCAAAGTTATTTCGTGCTATTAAAGCCCCAAGTAAAAAAGTTATGACGATTTAAAGACGAAATTTCGGGTAATTGAAGAAAAAAAACGAAAAAAATCATATCTCAATAACCGTGTCACTTAGGACATAGGATCTAAGGGTGAAAAAGTTCGGAAATTACCCCCCCCCCCCCCCAAATCCCCAAAAAAATATGTCGGTCTATAAACACCCTGGTTATGAGAAATGGATATTTCAAGCTCGTTGTATTTATGCAATGTTGGCTAAAAGCAAATCTGGCTCTTTCGAGGACAGTCCTCAAATCTATTTTTCATCGAATCGTTGATTTTGTTGCCCTGGACGCTCCTTGAAATGACCTTTCCATAAATATGCTACGATCTTGAAGTTTCCATCTTTCGATTGCGACGAACATACTTTGCAATTTTTTAAATTTCATATTCTTTATCGGCCGAAATTTTTTTTCGTATAAATCCAAACTGTAGCTAAAACATTTTTGCAGCCGAAATGTGGGGAAAAAAATCGGGTTTCGAAACTTTCGTCGCGTTCCAACGATGCCAACGTCAATATGATAATATGCTTACGTTTATCCAAAGGTGATTTTCAAGACATTGGGCTCATAATGTTGAGTATGGGGATGATTGGCTACGTGAGGACGATCGTCGAAGTCGAATGTCTTCAAAATCACCACTTCCTAATGTATATAGGAAGAACAGTTATTTTGAAGCCGGTATATGTATGTAATGTCGGCTGTCAGCACATCTGGCTCTTTCGAGGACGGTCCTTACAATTTTTTTTTCAACGAATCTTTGATTATGTTGCCCTGGAAGCTCTTGCAAATCACCTATACATAAATATGCTGCAATCTTGAGGCCTTAGGCCACGGGTAACGGGTATAAAATCATGTGCGAATTTAACAATTTGTTTTCGTATGATAAAGTGATTCACTCGTAAAATTAATTACACATCTATTCAATATGAATATCAAGTTGTTAGAATTTTTTTTTTGATGACCAAAATGGCCGACTGCTCGAAACTTCTCGAAACAGCTTTTTCCAATTGCCCGGACAAATAACTTCAACAATTTTCACTCGATTTACTTCAAATTAAAAAGTTGTGTTCCTAATTGCATTTCGCAGAGAAGTACGTACCGAATTTCTGATTAATCGAAAACTTTTAATTTTATGAGCAGTTATAACGAAATTTTTCACTGAAAATTCATTTCTCAAGTTCAAATACCTACGACTTTTGAATAAAAGAATATTTTTTCAATTCCGTACGTACTTCTCTAGGTATTCTAATGTAGATTGACGAGAATTTTTGTTTTTTTTTCTAGGTACAAAATTGTGGATGCTAAATGTCACGCCGCGGAGCGCCTGAAAAAAAAATAACAAAAGAAAATATTCGTAGTCGGCCATTTTGTACATCGAAAAAATATATATATATTTTTTCGAACAGCTTGATATTCATACTAAATAAATGTGTAATTAATTTTATGAGTGAATACGAAAAAAAATGCGAAAAAAAATGGTTAAATTCGTTAAATTACGAATACGAAAAAAAATTGTTAAATTTTAAAAAATGTTAAATTAATACGAATTGTTAAATTATTAACATTGTTAAATTGTTAAATACGAATTGTTAAATACGAAAAATTGTTAAATTATTGTTTAATTTTAAAAAAATTGTTAAATTAATACGAAAAAAAATTGTTAAATTCGTATTTTAATTTATACCCGTTACTGTGGCCTAAGACCTTAAAGTTTCCATCCTTGAAATACAAAAACGAAAATACAAAATTCCATTCTTGAAATACAAAAACTGAAAATAGTTGAAGTACAAAAAATTTTCGATTTTTGAATTTCTTTCTATTCTTCATCAGCAGAAATATTTTTTTTGTAAATTTAAACTCCAGCTCGCTGATTGGAAATTTTATAAAAAAGTTTGAGACATTTTCGTAGTCGAAATGGGCAAAAAAAATCGGCTACGAAACTTTCGTTGTCCTCCAACAATGTAAACTTCAAAATATGTTTACGTTTATTCAAAGGTCATTTTTAAGACATCGGGCTCGTAATGACGATTATGAGGATGATTGGCTACTTTGAGGACGGTCCTCGAAGTGAAATGTCCTCAAAATCACCTTTTCATATACAAATACGCGAAAGTATGAACTCACGTGTGCCGTCACCGTCGCAATCGACTCGCCAGCAATATCCCGGATTAACGAGCTTCCGGGAGGCGGTCGCCGGATATTTCCAGCGCAGGGGCTTGCTGCTCAGCGCCTCGTGATCGGATTCTGCACGCTCGGTCTCGATGTTGACCGGGCTCTGTCGCGAGCCCGCCGCCATTGGGAATCTCTCCACCCACGTGCTGGGACCTGCGTCGTACGTGCACAAAATCCGCAAAAATACGTCTCGTTAGTATCATACGTTGGCACAAGAATATGCCAATTGGAAGATCGTACGCTTAAGGGACATTTTCACTTTCTTGAGCCAGAAAAATTGGAGCCGGATTGAAATTCCAAACTTTGAATGATCAGAACGCTTAAAACTCCGAAAATTTACTACCCTGAAAGATCAAAACTCCGAAAAAATTTTACACGAAAGACCAAAACTCCGAAGATCTGAACACCGTGAAAATATTTCCGAATTATTATTATTATTATTTGTTTGTATTATTTGTTTTTGTTTGTATTATTTTGTTGTTTTGTATTATTTTGTTGTTTTGTATTATTTTGTTGTATTATTGTATATTTGTATTATTTGTTGTATAGTTTGTATTATTTTGTTGTTATATTTTGTTTGTATTATTATTATTATTATTATTTGTTTGGCTTTGTTATTAAACCCAAACAAACCCAAGAAAACTTTTAAAATTTTGAAATTTTAAAAGTTTCAAAATTTTCAATAAATCGACGAATTATTTCAAGAATTTTTTTATTTATTAAGAAGTGATTTTACGTGAATTTTGAAATTTGTCTAGAGAATGTTATACGTTCTACATCATTTACAGTCAATTGTGTAGACCTTCGCTGGCATAATCTTGACGAAGCTTGTAATTTCGGAACATTAAAATTAGGAATTTTAAACCGTCGACGCATTCAAAGTTCGGAATTTCAACCCGGCCCTCATGTCAAGATCATGCCAGCGAAAGTCTACACAGTTGACTGTAAATGATGTAGAACGTATAACATTGTCTAGACAAATTTCAAAATTGACGCGAAATCACTTCGTGATAAAAAAAAATCGGTAATTATGCAGTTTGGCGCCTTTTCCGAAAAACGGCGGGAATTTTTTTTTTTCGCCACAAACTGCCTCTATTAGTCCTAACTAATGATATTTCGTCGGGGGAGGCTGACATTTTCCATAATTACCATGAGTTATGGGGTTTTCAAGTTTGAGAAAACACATGATTGAGTAGGGCATTTTCATGCATTTTGGCAGTGTGTGTCGGCTCTGGAACGACTTTCAACTCAAATCCACTATCCAACGCACCCTCTGGGGGGGGGGGGGGTGGGGGGGGGGGGGGGGTGAAACCCCCCCGACGGGGTCAAGGGGCAGCGCCCCTGCGGGGGTGGAGGGGGCGGAGCCCCCCCAAGATACTGGAAAGAGATTTTTAAAAGAAAAAAAGTCTCTTTTCCATAATTGTTCTACCAATAGCGTTTGTGTGTGTGTGTGTGTGTGTGTGCGTGTGTGTTATTTTGAAAATGAGTCTGGAAATCGTCGAATGTACTGTGTGTTTCGAATGTACTGTGACTTTCGACACCGATATGAGTCTTTTTCAAGACTGTCAACTATATCAGTATTTTTCAAGATTTAAATCGGTCCTTATCAGGACCACCAAAATTTTGAACATATTTCGACTGTTTACTAAACACACATATACACATATGCACACGCAAACGCATTCCCAACAAACAAAAAATAAAAAATCTCAAACTTGAAAACCCCATAACTTATGGAGTTTATGGGAAATGTCAGCCTCCCCCGACGAAATATCATTTGTTATGATGGAATAAACAACCCCATGGCGAAAAAAAAAATTTCCCGTCGTTTTTCGGAAAAGGCGCCAAACTGCATAATTACCAAAAATTCTTGAAATAATTCGTCGATTTATTGAAAATTTTGAAACTTTTAAAACTTCCATAGCCCAATTATTTTGACGGTGTTAAGATTTTCGGAGTTTTGGTCTTTCGTGTAAAATTCTTTCGGAGTTTTGAGCGTTCTGACCATTCAAAGTTCGCAATTTCAACCCGACCCCATCTTGAATTTCGGAACATCAAAATTCAGAACTTTTAACATTTGATATTGATATTTCCTCGCATTGAAAACTTTAAAGCGCGTTTTCTCCAATTTTCATGTTCACGATTTTTACAAACTAAAGTTTATTTTCTTCAGTATGAATATCTCTTATAAATAAATTAAAAAGTCGTTGAAAAATTATTTTCCAATCATTTTTGTAGCACGTTAAAGTCCTTTTTTTAACACCTTTTTTTTTCAAACCTGAGAAAAGTTATATTTTCACGATTTTTTCAGCTTTTTCTTAATTCACCCAGAAGAAAAGTACATGAAAATTGATTTTTTTTTGTTTCAGTCAAGAATTGCGAGCTGCGTCTTTCCCGCCGATTTGGGACTGCAGTGGCAAGACGCACATGGAACAGGCTGATAAACCTGCTGACATTTACTGTTTCATGTTTAACATTTTTTTTTAAATACATTTCAAATATACCTGAAAAGATACCTCAATGTTTACCGGACCCACTTGTTTTTTTTCCCTTCTAAAAAAATCCCGAAAAAATGCTTTTTTTGGACCTTTTAATTCAGGCTCCGGTCTTAAGATTTGCATATACGCCTGACGTGAGTACGGAGAACAGTCGTGTAGCAGCGCGCGAATAAAAAAAAAAACACGTTACCAGCTGCAAAGTTTTTGCGCCAGTAGAGATAGTGACGAATCACGATCTACATCTCAGAAATGAGTCATCGAGTCACGAGATCGAGATTTATAGACGCGCAGCGGTCGCTGGATTTAAACGTAATTTTTGTCAATTTTCCTAATGAGACTGTAATACGTGTTTCTCGGAATTCTGATGCGAAATTTACAATTGTCTCGTGATATACTTTGACGCAATTGTGTATGTGTGTACTTGATGTAAACTTTGAAGCGTTTCACGAATCACGAGACTTGCGAGACAAGGTCAGGTGATAAAAAATCATTCTCTTTCTCGATCTCCGGAGCGGGGGAGTTTGCGCGAGGGCTTCCGTTTGGACGGGCGAGTGAGAGAGGGAGAGATCCAGGCTGGCCTTGTAGATCGCGAGATCGGTGAGGTATGCTCGAAAGACCTCTCGCGCTCTACCTGAACTTCGTGATCATGGCCATCAATTTCGAGGGCTTACAACTAGTTGCAATGGTTGAAAAAATCGACTTTTGGCTTTCGACGGATTCTCAAAATATAACGTTTCAAAAGTATTCTCTGAAAATTTCAAGTCGATCCGTTCAAAATTAAGGAGTAAGGCCACTGTAACGGCCCAAAAAAAAAGGTTTTTTCACTAATTTTTTGCTCCCGAAATTGAAGGTATTTGAAAAAAAAACTTTTAATGGTGTTATCGGGCATACATTAAACTTTATTATAAAATTTTTTTACAGTAAAAAAAAACAAAATGGCGGTTCCACAGCTATCTTCCCGGGACATGTTTTGCTTCCAGGGCTCCGCGGCACGCAGCACCACTGGTGCACTTTTGAATCTAGAACAAAAAAAAAACCATTAATCTAGAGGGCTATAGCTAGAGAATGTCGATCGGATTTTAAAAAGTATCAATTTTTGTGGATTTGGCGTGCATTTGAAAAAAAAAATTGATTTTTGACGAAAAAAACGGCAAGTTTTTTGTTAATAAAAAATCAATAAATAAAGTTCTTGAAAATTCCGATCGACATTCTCAAGATAATGTAAATGTTCACATCTGGTTAAAATTTCAAGTAAAAAAAATGAAAATTGTTCGAGTTATGCTGCGTGCCATTTTGAAAAACCATGTTTCGAGAAAAACGCGTTTAAAGTTTTGCGAATAGTTTTTTATTGGAAAAAATTTAAAAAAGAAGTTAAAAGGATTTAAACTATTTTTAAACTAGAGGGTTTAAACTATTTTTTAAGCCAATAAAAAAAAATCGATTTTTCAAAAAATTTACAGTGGCCTTACTCCTTAAGGGAGTTATAGGCGTTTTTCCTCAAAATGAGTTTATCGAAATCGACGATCACGAGATCGCAAGAATCACCGCGTCGGACAAATTCAAATTTTGCAAGTTTCTTTTACATATAAAAAAAACAGTGCTTTAATGAAGGAAAAGTCGAAACGTTCAGTTTGAACTGTGGCCATTAAAAAAACAAATCAATATTCCCTTGAATTCTGTGGCGAAGTGCTAGATAATTTCATGGAAAAACTAAATGCGTTTGATTTTTTTTTTATTTCCGACAATTTGTTTTCGAGCAGCGGTGGTCACTGCGAAGGACGTTATTTAAACAATATATTGTATGTACGACATTTATAAATATTCTTCAACACGAAAATTGTAAAAGATCAAAACTATACTCTTTAAGGGCGGGGTAAAGTATTAAACATTTTTTTTTCATTTTTTTTAAATTTTTTAAATGAATGCACAATATATCAAGAATATTGTGTTAAAATTTCAAGTCGATCGGAGTAAAATTGACGAAGTTATGAGTATTTCAGTGTCTATTGCTCCATGCCGGGTTTTATACCTGGGCGGCAGCTGCGCGGCGCGCTATTGTATTTTTCGACCCCGAATAAATTTCTTGATAAACGGGCCTGTTCCGGGCCCGACAAGTTGATGATTTGCGAATTAGTAGAGCAGAGGAGCAAGCGGCGTACGACAGTAAAGAAGAAAGAGTTTTGCGTAGACAAACGCAAAAAGATGCTCTCGATCATCTTGATGGAAGCCTTTTGCTCTACGGACCTGGCATCGACGACTTTGAGTGAGTATAAGAAAATTATCGAGTTTTATTTTGAATTTCTAAAAATTCAAAGATAATTGAAAAATCTGAAAAAAATGCATACGTATTCAGAAAAATGAACGAATCACGAAAAAAAATTGGGTTGCGGGGAAATTTGTTGACTAATTTTTTTTTTCGTCATTTTGTTAATAACATTTTGGAATTATTATTATGCAAAATTAATCTTTTGAGTACCTTTAATATGCATGAATTTTCTCAGATTTTTATGCAATCGAGAAGTGTTCTCAAACTTATGTGCAATGAGCGCTAAGCGACCAAACTCTTCTGCGTTTTTCAAACCGTTTTTCTGAGACTTGTCATATTTGAAGTCCGTGTGCACGATAACTCAAAATCTACTGGACCAATCGCTTTGAAATTTTGCACATTACTTCTTCACATAATTCACCAGGTATTGTCGAGAGCTTTTTGTTTTTTTTTTAAAAATAATTACTAATTTTTCAACAACAAATTAGCCGATTTTGTTTTAGCGAAAATCGGGTTTTTGGCTCCCAAGTGCTACAAAAATCGAAAAATCGAAAAAAAAAATCCTCCCGTCATTACCTCGAGAAACATCTCCTTTAACAAATGCATTTTGATTTTTTTGTTTCAGATGATTCTGTTGCGAGTTATGGTGCACACCGCAAACCAACTTTTTTTCGAGGCGCCTCCGGGGTTTAATTTTCACTCGCTCAATTGTGAATATTTTGCAATGCAAATTTGGGAGAATGTTGTTCAAATGTTACTTTATTATATGTAAATTTTTCAATCAACGAACACTATTCGTTACGCCAAAAAAAAATCTTAAAAACATGCCTTTTTTTCGCCGAATTAGCTTTACCCCGCCCTTAATGTGACGAAAAAATTGAAAACCTGCACATGTTTTTCCGAAAAAAGTGCACGAAAATTCCTCCTTTTTCCTGCCACGAGCATCACTGGGACGGATCAGGAGAATCGATTTTTTTTTGCATTTTCTTAAGGGGTTAGGCCACAGTGACGGGTATAAAATCATGTGCGAATTTAACAATTTTTTTTTCGTATGAAAAAGTGTTTCGCTCATAAAATTAATTACACATCTATTTAGTATGAATGTCGAGCTGTTAGAAAAAAATATATATATATACTTTTTTTTCGATGTACAAAATGGCCGACTACTAATATTTAATTTTATCTTTTTTTTAGGCGCTCCGTGTGACATTTAGCATCCACAATTTTTTACCGACAATAAAAAACAAAAATTCTCATCAATCTACATTAGGATACCTAGCGAAGTACATACGGGGTTTAAAAAATATTGTTTTATTCAAAAGTTGTAGGAATTTGAACTTAAGAAATAAATTTTCAGTGAAAAATTTCGTTATCACTGCTCATAAACTGCTCACAAAATGAAAAGTTTTCGATTAATCAGAAACTCCGTACGTACTTTTCTGCGAAATGCAATTAGGAACATAAATTTGGAATTTGACGTAAATGGAGTGAAGATTGTTGAAGTTATTCGTCACGCCAGTTGGAAAAAAGCTGTTTCGAGAAGTTTCGAGTAGACGGCCATTTTGTACATCGAAAAAAAATAGACATATATATTTTCTAACAGCTTGATATTCATAGTAAATAGATGTGTAATTAATTTTATGAATGAATCACTTTTGAACACGAAAAAAATGTTATATTCGCACATGATTTCATACCCGTTACTGTGGCCTAACTCCTTAAAGTATACATATTTAAGAAAATGTGACAAAAATTTAATCAACAATAATGAAAATTGACTAACGTACCGTCGATTTAGTGGGAGCAGGTATCGCAATGATTTACGTATACTAAAACGTTCAATCGCGCTTTTCTCGAAACAATTTTTCTCGACCTGGCCGGAATCATAGCTCCAGCTATAATTGTCCAATTTTCCATTTTACGTAGCCGTTTCCTTTTATTTAGTATTTCTTTAGCGCCCTATTATTATTTTTTACTTACTATTATTTTTTAGTAATTAAGAATTTCGCCAAAACTGAACATTATTTGCGTGAACATCCGCCCAATTGAGAATTTTTTTTTTTTTTGTCGAAAAAACGGCTACCCGTGCAGAAATTTTGACCGGGATACCCTGTGTCCGATCAAATCCCGATCAGGATTTGTCATGGATTCCCCAAAACCGGTATCCCGGTTAGAATCCAAATTGCATCAGTATCGGCATATGTACGACGACGATGGCATCACTTTGAACATTTTGGCGTTACGTGTATTTTCTGTATCACTATGGAATTCCTATCTATAGATAGGAATTTCTGTCTATAGATTCCTATCTATAAAAATCGAATTACATAGTAATACCGAAAATACACGTGATGCCAAAATTTTCAAAATTATGCCATCGTCGTCGTACATATTCCGATACTGATGCAAGTTGGATTCTAACCGGGATACTGGTTTTGGGGAATAAGTCTCTGTTTATACCCACCGACATGTCGGTGGGTATAAACATGTATTTAAGACAAATTAAAATCAAATTCACAATGATTAGATTAAAATTTACACCAACCGTGAGTTCTTACGTATTTCGAGAGAAAACATTTCGTCGAGGCAAAGAAATTTTTGCAAAAAAAGTTGTAAGTTTCAAATATTACATTATAAATATGAAAAAAATCACAAAAAGAGTTGTCAATTTTCTCAAGTTGAAGAAAATAAAAATCGAATTCACGACAGTTATATTAAAATTTACACCACAAGTGTAAACGTATTTTGAGAGAAAACATTGTGTTGAGGCAAAGAAATGTTCGCACAAAAAGTTATGTGCAAAAATTTCTTTGCCTCGAGGCAATGTTTTCTCTCAAAATACGTATGAACTCACTTTTGGCGCAAATTTTAATCTAATCATTTTGAATTTGATTTTAATTTGTCTTAAATACGAAAAAATTCACAACTAATTTTTTTGAATTTTTTTGAATTTATAATTTCTTGTCAATACATTTGCATTCATAGATTTTGATGTGAATTTTTTTAAATTTCCATCAAAATTTCGCGATGAGCGCGATCTGCCATTTGAATCTTTGGACAAATTTTTTTTTATTGATAGTTTAATGCACCAAAACTTTATAAATATTATTTGTTTTTATAATAAATTTAACATGTCATAATTCCATTTTTAACATTTTATTTCAGCCTGTATTCATCCGTGATCCTTCCCAGATTCCTCAACGATTCCATGGGGAATCTATTTAGAGTCATTAAAGGATCCGGTTCTGGATCCCTAATGGAATCCAGTTTACTGATCTTACATTTAGTCTTCGAATCTGATCCGATATCGGACTAGATCCCTACTGGGAGCCCGGGATACAAATCAGAATCCAGCTGTATCCCTGCCAAAATTTCTGCACGGCTACTTACAACGAGAACTACATTTGTATAAATTATTAAACTTAATTTTTTTATTTTTCTAACCAACAAGTCAAGTCATCGACCCGGCCATTGGACCACATGTTTTATACAGAGATTTTATTATACCTCAATAACGTTGTTAATTTTCAATTTTTTCAAATAAAAATTTAGACGAATTAGGTTCAATGTATGCTTAATAACATACCTTTTTTCCAAATCCCAAATAAATAATCTAGTAGACGAAAAAAAATCGGAACAACGATCTCATTTCGGCCCGTCACGGTGCGAAGTTTGCATCATTGGAACGCAACGAAAATATTTTTGTTCAATTCTCCAAACTTCCTTTGGCAGATTTGAGCTACGAAAATTCCGGAAACATTTTTCAGAATTCTTATTTAACGTTCTACAACCTAAATCTGCAAAATATGATTTTGGATAATAATGAAAATAATAAATAAAAAATAACTTTCGTTGCTCTCCAACGCGTTCGTAATGATTTCCGTTCAGCGCGTAACATTTTTTTTTACTAGAATTCGTAAGATTTTTCATCGGTGTCCGGAGTCTTTGGATTCGTCTTTGAGTGTCCGATTTTTAGTGGATCACCCTGTACAGTGCCGCCCGTGCGTAATGCCATATACATGCCGCCACATGTATGGATATCTCCGCATCGTGTGTCTCGTGACTCTATCATTTTCCTCGTGACTCACAGATAAGGAGATTATTCCTGTATATATAACACACCTCGTGATTTCGGGCTTGTTATATATACCCGAGTCGTATGTGCGACTAATGTAATGTCGCGGGGCACATTTTATTTACATTTCATTCATTTTGTGTATGTTCGCCAAAAGAAGGATAAAGACACGAAACGTGATCGCAAGGCTGGAGAAATCGGCACGCGTGCAGACGAGATACTTGGCCCTCGCTCTCTCTGTCGCGCTCTTCAATTTAATTAAAATGAAAATAAATTAATAGATATGTTTTCAATTTTTACTCCTAATTTTCTCAATTATTGCCCATTTTTCACTGCTAATAAAAATAATTTTTTTTCTTTCTCTTTATTTCTCTCTTTTGACGATATAATTTGAATAAAAAATATTTATAAAAACGTTTTCA
>OZ023318.1:52331256-52391256 GCA_964007375.1 Ophion obscuratus | reverse complement strand
TTATTGTTTGCGCTTACCGATTTTTTTTTCTTTTTTTTAGTGACATATAAGGTCTGTGGGAAAGATTAAACTTTGAATTTTTAATCAATGCCGCTGCATCGTTTTGGAGAAAGAAGAAATTGAATTTAGCCAATTTAGCGCTTTTTTAAAGGGAAATTCGTGAATTCGCGTGTCGCCGATCGACGTCAACATATTTCACTAGATACAGTGCTGAGTTGTCTAGGATTTAATATTCACTTGCAAAAAAAAAACTATTTACAGGTAACGATGTATTCAAATTTTTGTTTGATTAGCGCATTTTAATTTACGTATGTTGATGCTTTCGGAAAATTTGAAAATATGTTGAATGCATTTTATGCTGATTTTTTTTTTCGTGATACTAAATAAACGTTTTTTAGAACATTTTTAACATGTTAAAACTATTGTATTTTGCATTACTTTCCTCATGCGACAAAAAGCCTTTTTTACAACAGTTAAAAATTTCTTTAAAATATTTTATTTTGCATTATTTTTATGATTTTTACAATTATAATTAAATATTTTTCGAAACATTTTAAGATAAGCTTAAAATATTTTATTCAATATTATTTTCTTACCACGAATGCACATTTTTTTTAAACGTTCAAAAAATATTTTAAATATCTTGATTTCCATGATTTATGATGTTAAATAATCAGTTATTGAAATAATTTAAAATAGGTTGAAAATGTATAATTTCGCATTATTTTTACGATACGAAATAAACGTTTTTTAAAACGTGTAAAAATACGTTCACAATATTTTCTTTGACATTATTTTCGTACTACGCAATACAGGTTGTCTTAAACATTAAAAAATACGTTTAAAATAGTTTATTTTGCATTATCATCGTAATGCAAAATGGACGTTTTTCAAAATATTCTAAAATATGTTTAGAATATTTCATATCACATTATTTTCATGATAAAGAATAATGGTTTTTTTTGGCGATGTGAAATCCGTAAGTGAAAAGCAATACAGAAACGTTTTTTTTTTTTAATTAACTATGTAGAAAACGGTAGACGCGTTGATGCAAAATTTCTCCAGTCTCGTCAGAGACACGCTCTCTGTGGCGAGTACGTAACAAAGCGACATCACCGCAACGACAAATTGAGCGACGAGGTGACTGATCCCGCGGCGTAAAACGATCGAGTACAAGTGTCCGATACACGCGCAACGACCACTCGGATCGTCATCCTCGACACCCTCGGATCAATTTAGAGCCATTTACCATCATCTCATTCACGCCTCGCTTACACTCGTTTTTCTACGTCAGCGCCCCCTCGCCCCCTTGTCGTCCTTTGTTCCGCAATGTTACAGCTCTGTTGAATTAGGAACCATTGGGAAACGTTTTCACCCAATTCTACGTTCAATTGTGTCATAAACATAATTAATATTCTAACAACTTCATAAAAATCATTAATTGGGTCATGATAATTATAAAAACCATTGATAATGCCTTTAAAATAATAAAAATCATGGATTCCGTAGTGAAAATAATAAAAATCATTAACTTTGTCATGAAGATCATACAAATCATTAATTGTGTCATAAAAACCATAAAAAGAATTAATCTAGTCACAAAGTCAATCAATCAAAACGAGTTTTATTTGCACAACTTTTAGCAGTTTTTTTACAAAACAAGTCACAAAGTCATAAAAAAACATCAATTGAATTGTGAATAATAAAAATCATCGATTGAGTCATAAAATTATAATAGCCATTAATTATGCCATTAAAATCGTTAATTGTTTCATAAAAATAATTATAAAAAACATGAAATGGTCCATTAACACCATAAAAATCAATTTCAAAAAATCAATTTTCAATTTACAGTCTCGTGAAAATCATAAAACTCAAACTTTATCATAAAGATCATATAGATCACTATTTATGTCATAGACCTCATATAAATAATAAACCGAGGCATAAAAATAATTAATTGTGTCCTAAAAATATTAAAAGCCATCGAAATAGTACAAAAACCATTAAATGTATCATTAAAATCACTAAAATCATTAATCGTCTCGTAAAAACCATAAAATCCATAAAAATAATTGATTGGGTAGCAAGAAAAATAAAAACCATTAAATATGCCATTAAAATGATAAGAAACATTAATTATGTCGTAAAACTAATGAAAATCATTATCTTTGCCATAAAAAGCATAAATATCGAAACCCTTGCGCGAAAATAACAACGGAGTGTCTCCCCGTCCGGATATCGGACAAATAAGCGTATGTTATTCGTCCGGATCGCGGCTCAGTTCACGCCATATTTCCAACGGACGTACATATTATTATGATTCGTGTCAGCTCATATCCGGACGAATAACATACATATAATCGTTCGGATAGTATGTGTTAAACTGTTAAACAAACTTTTCGTCCGAATAAAATCTTTATAATTTTGTTTGGTTTGGGTTTGTTTGTTTGGGTTTGTTCGTTTGGATTTGTTTGTTTGGGTTTGATTGTTTGGGGCGTTATGCAGCGGGGCCGGGTTGAAATTCCAAACTTTGAATGCTCCAATCGTCCAAAATTCCGAACGAATAGTACCCCGAAAGATCGTGAAAATAGTATTATATCGTGAAATTAATTGAATTAATTAAAATAGTACTATATCGTGTAAAATTAGTACTATATCGTACGATATTAGTACTATACGTACTTATAGTAATTAGTACTGTATAGTAATTTAGTACTATATCGTACTAAAATTAATTAAAATAGTACTATATCGTGAAAATAGTAAGTAAATAAATAGTACTCCGAAAGAATTTTACACGAAAGACCAAAACTCCGAAAAATTTTAAACCGTCAAAATAATTCGGCTATGGAAGTTTGAAAAGTTTCAAAATTTTCAACAAAGCGACGAATTATTTCAAGAATTTTTTTTCATTGAGAAGTGATTTTGCGTCAATTTTGACATTTGTGTAGACAATGTTATACGTTCTACATAATTTACGATCAACTGTGTAAACTTTCGCTGGCATGATCTTGACACGAGGGCCGGGTTGAAATTTCGAATTTTCAATGCGCCGACGGATTAAAATTTCTAATTTTAATGTTCCGAACCCCCATGGAAATTTGTATACGCAAAAATATACGGCAAATTTATTTTATTAATAATTGTAATATATGTGAAATGTATGCCATATATTGAAAATATATGTTGCATATACGTGCCAAATTCTAATTTTCGTAACGTTTTTATATATGAGATGTCTATGCGTGGTATTACTGTATATCACTGTACCATATATCAATGATATATGTAGCATTTACCCTGCTATAGATGCTAAATATATACCACATATATTTAGCATATATGTTGCATACACACTGCATGCATACCACATATATACTGCATAAGTGGTACATATATGCCAGAAAGTATATTGAAAATATACTTACAATGCACTCAAATTACCCTAAAAATATACTACAATTGTATTTTAACTGTATTCGACTTATAATTGAAATATACTTTAAATCCATTTAAACTACATCTAAAATATACACGATATATGTTCATACTCCGTTAAAACTATACTTGAAATATGTTCATACTACATTTAAACTATTATTGAAATATATTCAACGTGCATTTAAGATATACTTGAAATATACAATATTTAAACTATACTTGAAATATTCTTAAAAATTTTGTCATGACGTTATTTACATCATCGCACCCTTTTACGATATTTTTCCCTGTCATTAATTACGATTATGGTGTTTGCGGTTAAAATATATTAATGGTTCAAATTTAAATTATATCAGACGCTTACACGCCGTAAGGTGGTTTCGAACCCGGGACCTCTGAGTGATGAGCTGGGACGTTCCCCACTGAGCTAATTCTACTTGTTAAATTAACTTTCGTATCGTTTGCATATCGTACAATACACAATGTTATTTTATTGAGAAATGTGTGGATTTACAAGGGTAACTAACATTATCGGATCAATTACTTAATTGCGTTCGCATAGAGAGCGATAATCGAATAGAATTACGAGATTACATAACCTTCAATTTTTTTGTCCGATCATTTATTCCGGCTAGTGCGGCTAGGTCTTCGCGAGATACCGACTTGAAGATGTTTTTGATTTGCAACGTCATCTGTTACTCAAGTTGCTTAACCAACCATATTTAAAATATATAAAACATACACTCAGTTTGTATGTTTGATATATTTAAGATGTATCTTAAATAGATTTATATTTATATATCGTATACGTTTTACTCTTGTCCAAAAATATAATTGGCATATCCAACTTTTCGAACCAATTATATTTAATACATGTTTTATATATTTTTCGATATATTTTATTTTCATGTGGGTGTATATAGTGTTTATATGTAATAGTGTACTTTAACTGTAAATTAAGTTTTATTAAGTTTAACTGTAATAGTGTTTGTTCACAGCATATATTTCTTGTCAGGAATATGTATCAAAAATGTATGCGTCATATACGACGCATATATTTTTGATATATTTTTCTGACAAAAAAATAGATTGAAAATATACCGAAAATATATGCGTCGTATTTGCCTCGTATATGCATCATATATAGTGTTTATACGTAGCATATATTTGTTTGGTCACAAAAATATATCGAAAATATATGGGTCATATATGCGTCATATATTTGGTGCATATATACTGAATATATACGTATTATTCTATTTTTCGTCACTATATATGCGACCGATATATATATATGTAGCACATATTTTCTGCATATATTTTACATACATAAATTTCCATGGGGTAAATGACAAGGTTCGTCAAGATTATGCCAGCGACAGTCTACACAGTCAACTGTAAATGATGTAGAACGTATACCATTGTCTAGACAAATTTCAAAATTGACGTAAAATCACATCTTACTAAAAAAAAATCTTGAAATAATTCGTCGATTCATTGAAAATTTTTAAACCTTTAAAAACCTCCATAGCCGAATTATTTTGACGGTGTTGAGATTTTCGGAGTTTTGGTCTTTCGTGTAAAATTCTTTCGGAGTTTTGATCTTTCGGGCTAGTTTATTTTCGGAGTTTTGAGCGTTCTGATCATTCAAAGTTCGGAATTTCAACCCGGCCTCGCCAGCCGCAGCGAAATAACAATCATTACTATACTCTCTCCCCCTCCCTCAATAATCGAAAATAAAATATATGAATTTGAAATAAAATTGCCCAATCAATTGTGTCGCGGAAGAAAAAAAACGTCGCAAAGGCCATAGCCGGGTAAGTAGGGAAAAATTTCCCCCGCATTTTTTCCAGCGTAGTTTGGAGTATATTCTGAGGTATAAAAAAAAAAAGTTCTAAAAATTTCATGCCCGTCAACGCAATGATTTTAGAAAAATGAATTTTTTTTAAACATAAAAAAAAATTTCCGGAAACGGTACAGTGGAACGATTGATTTTTTTTTTTTGGTCCTTGTTCCGATCAAACGTGTTACGAAATAAAATTATAGAACATCTTGCGAAAGATTAAGATTTGAAAAAAAATAATGTTCCTTGTTTTATTATTTTTTACTATAATTCACTTGAGCTACAATAGCGAAATTTTTTTCATATAATCTTCGGGCACCTTATGAGATTATATAATTTTTTCAAAATGATCGGTCTGGTACGCCACAGTGAAAAAAAAAGAAACACACTTTATTGATATATTTTAGTTATATAGATATATAACTAAAATATATCAATAAAGTCTGTTATGTGACTAAATGATCGGCTTGGTACGCCACAGTGAAAAAAAAAAGAAACACACTTTATTGATATATTTTAGTTATATAGATATATAACGAAAATATATCAATAAAGTCTGTTTCTTTTTTTTTTCACTGTGGCGTACCAAACCGATCATTGTGAAAAAATTATATAATCTAATAACGTGCCCGAAGATTATATGAAAAAAATTTCGCTATTGTACCCCAAGTGGATGATAGTAAAAAATAATAAAACAAGGACCATTATTTTTTTCAAACCTTAATCTTTCACCAGATGTTCTATAATTTTATTTCGTAACACGTTTGATCGGAACAAGTACCAAAAAAAATCAAATCGATCCACTGTACCGTTTCCGGATTTTTTTTTTTTGATATTTAAACAAAATCCATTTTCCCAAAATCATTGCGTTGACGGGCATGAAATTTTCAGAAAATTTTTTTTTTTTTTATACCTCAGAATATACTCCAAATTTCGCTGGAAAAAATGCGGGGGAAATTTTTCCCCACTTACCCGGCTATGGCCTTACGACATTTACCGTCCTAGCGCAAGAGCACTCCACAACGATTACTTCGCAACGTGAATCGATCGTTTCCAATTCAATTATTCGTAATTAATTCCCGATCAAAAGTGTTTTTCGCGCGCATACGTCAAACGTGTGCAACGCAAGTGCACATTTGAAACGGCTCAGCCTGCCATTGTCACTCTCGTCGATGAAGCCCCACAGCGCGCAAATATTAAGAAACACAATTGTCAGTGAAATTACGTACAGGGCTCCGCGCTCATTGTTTTACGTGCAATCGAGGCCAGTCTTCTCCGGTATCGTCTGGTAATAATCGTCGTGATGCCGCGCGCCTCTCGTACGTGCCACATTCGCTCAAATATTCGAAGCAGAATCTACAGGACACCCATTATTCCAGCTCGAGGTATAAATACGTATGCATATGTGCCATGTGTTTTTAAAGGTCAGGCACGTAGATTTCGCGACCGAAAAAAAAAAATATCGTACTTAACCTCCCCTTAGCAGTCAGACGTAAATGAGAATTTAGTGTCACTTTTGTGTTGGAAAAAAAATTTCATAGATTGATCCTATAATTTCAGTATTCCGGTTTTTGAGGTTGCTGAATCCGAGTCTGAAATCAGATTTCCAAAATTCCAAATGGCCGGAGAAAATTTCAGTTTTGATTTGATTGAGTTCGTTTAAATTTGAGCGCCTTAAAGCGAGAAAATATCCAATATAATATAAACAATATAAATATCAAATTTAAAAAATACAAAAAGCTCAAAAAAAATTTATACGAAAAGTACAAAAAAAAATACAAAATCGGAATCAACAATCCCCACGTTTTCGATTCGTGACTATGGGTCCGGCAGAGAGCGGGATATAAAACTAAAAATATTTTTTTAACATTTTTTATTATGGATAATTTCTCATAAACGGTTTGCTAAATTTGTATTCGTCATAATGTATTCGAGCTCCAGATGCTTAGAGTCAGGACTCAAATTCGAAATTCGCGACCACAAACATCTAAAGATACAACTTTTTCTCGAAATCCAACTACGATTTTTCTCCCGCCATATTGGATCAGCCATTATGGATTTTAGAAATCCGATCTCAGATTCGGATGCAGCGACCTTAAAAACCATAACATATTGACATTCGTCGAAATCGAACTATTTTTCGAATTTGCGTCCATCATATTGGATCAGCCATTTTGAATTTTGGAAATTCGATTTCACTTTCGGATTCAACGACCTCAAAAACCATCACATATACTCATTTTCGTCGGAATCAAACTACTTTTCGAATTTGCAGCCGCCATATTGGATCAGCCATTTTGAATTTTGGAAATCCAATTTCAGATTTGGATTCGGCGACCTCAAAAACGATGATTTACCAAATTACAGTCGAATCGATGTAGTAAAAACATGTTTTTTTTCAATGCCCACATATGTGTCATGACACAAAAGTGGCACGACTTTTTTCTGCCTATATGTGTCTCATTGACAGTCAAGAGGGTTAATAATTTCTCAAGTCCCCTTCGAAAAAAATATACCGTATTTTTGTGGTGAGTATAATTTGTCAGAAAAATGTAGAGCATTCTGGAAAAAAAAATCAAAATTAGATTTTGAGTTTGGCAGAATAAAGATAACTCAATTCTGAATACGAAACACTCCGAAATTTTTTTTTATAATGAAATTAAATTCCACTTGTCCACTTGAAAATGCATCTTTGATAATTTTTTTCTCGATGGCGGGATGCTGCAAAAAGTTTTTGAGGAGTGTTTCGTATTCGTAATTTAATTGCTTTTATTCCTCTGTACGCAAAATGGAATTTTGATTTTTTTTCCAGACTGCTCAATTTTTTCTGGCCAAATCTACTGTCCACAAAAAATCGCTATTTTTTTCGCAGAGGACATAAAAAACCATTAAATATCGTATTTTTCTCCTTCGCAAAATGTCCGCGTAAGGACTTTAAAAAACACATAGCTACTTTACAATCGTTACTCTCTCCCTATATATATATATATATATATAATGTAATATTAATAGTGCATATAATATATAATATAATATAATACGATACATTATTATCATAAAAACAGAAAACTGTCAAATTCGATGAGATTGAAGTCCCATCCACGAGGTGCAACGAAAAATCATTACTCTTCAATTTCTCAAATTTCATTCGGAAAATCTTCGTTACGAAAATCCCCTTTAATAATTTATTGAGTCGCTTATGTGCAGATCTAACATTTAAATGTGCAAAAAAATATTTTGTGAAATAATAAAAAAATGAGTAATCAACTATACAAAGGAGAATTTTCTTTGCATTCCAACGACGCAAACTTCTATTACATTCGAATACTTGAAACAAAGTCGTGAATTGCTTCGCTAAATGGAGGATTTTCTTTTTTTTTTCGTTATTTATAACTGAATAATAAATCTGTAGCGAAATGCGGGTAGGGAGTGATAGGAAACGGTTCAATTGGGAAGGGTTATACGTAACAATCCACAAGGGTATCCATTGGAAATCAGGAACTAATTGAGCCCTCAATACGTAAAAACTAAACGATCTAGAGATCGGCTTTACAATTAAAAAATATAAAAAAACATTAAAGATATTAAAATACGAAAACGAAAAAGATACAAAATGAAATAAAAAACATGACGAAGATATAAGAATACAAAAAAAATGAAAACAAAACCAAATAATGTAGAAATCACAACAAACAAAAAAAACAAAACAAAAATGTTGAAAACCTTACGTTTTTAGGAGAAAAAAAATAGTTTCTAGCCTTTGATGACACAGGGCGATATCCAAACAAACCCAGACATATTTACGTACTCGCATATACAGGGTGTCCCAGAACTGAATGCCTTCCCTGAAATCGGCTGTTGAGGGTGAAATTCTGAGTCGATTGATATAAGCATGTGTGGGTTTCAGATCAAGCCCTTAATTATTATTAATTTTTCCTCAAGGGAATGCCGAATAAGATTGCGAGCCCCCCCCCCCCCCTCACACCGACCAAGCTAAAAGTTTGCACAGACCTTCCTTTTAATATTTTAAGACCGCCCCTTAAGGGATTTTTGGCGACTCGCAACAGTTTTCGAGATATTGAATTTTCAAGTTTTTTTAAATTCGCTCCGACTATATTTATATCTGCTACGTCTCCGTTCGTACATATACAGGGTGTCCCAGAACTGAATGCGTTCCCTGAAATGGGGTGTTGAGGGTGAAATTCTGAGTCGATTGATATAAGCATGTGTGGGTCTCAGATCAACTCCGGATTTATTATGAATTTTTAAAGGCGGGCCAATCAGCTGCGCCCGATGGACCGGCGTACGTCGGTGAGCTGATTGGTCCGCCTTTAAAAATGAATAACAATTCAGCGGTTGATCTGAGACCCACACATGCTTATATCAATCGACTCAGAATTTCACCCCCAACCAATCTCAGGGAACGCATTCCCAATCTCAGGGAACGCATTCAGTTCCGGGACACCCTGTATATGTACAGAGAAAAAAAAACGAAAAAGAGTGTGACGGAGAACAACAAAAGATCCACTTCTGGTGGCCACATGTCCATCCGCGATGATCCCCCGCGTCGATTAATGCTTGCGCAATAATTCCACCGCAGCCTTAATTGTCCGAATAACGAATGAGCGCGGTATGTTTAATTGTTTCGTCGCGCCGTGCACGGAAAACAATTCGCTTCGACGAAGGCCCCCGACCGCGTGCTAAATCATTCAACGTCCGTCGTTTCGTTTAAATATAAAACGGGATATCCTCGCACGTTGGACTTTGTAAGGAAATTTGACTTGCACATTGAACACTCGGATTGGACTCGACGTCCGGTACTTTTGGAATTCGTAACGTGGCACATGCGTTTGCCGGTCGTTTTTTTTTTATTTTATTTCTTTCCCTCCAAGTTGTTGAACAATTATACATGGAAACGAAAGGTGAAATTTGTAATTGAATATTGTAATTAAAATGATTAGTCGGATAGAGGAGTTTGGATCGCGTAGGAATGAGGCATAAGAGTGAGCCATTCGAACAATAACGAATTCATCTTGTCGGGAATTATGTGTGAATTCGAAAACAGGTTTTGCCACTTTCGCCGACGAGAGGAGGAAAAAAAAGACAACCGGTTCAGGTAACTCGATCCTCCTCTTGGGGCTACTCGAGTACTCGTGCCCTACACGCTCTCGAGCTCTTTCACATGTACAGGGCGGTCGAATTTTGTCTCGCAGTTTCCACTTTTTTTTTTCTCGAGCTCCAGTACCATTGCGGGTTTTTACGCATTACCCTTGCCAATTGAACCCTCTTCCTAGCACTCCCTACCCGCACTTCGCTGATCCAACCCAAATTCCGTTGCGTCCACAACGGTTCACACAATAATCCACAGCCGTCTTAAGGGGTATTCTCTATTTTCATGAATTCTTTTATAGATTTTTAATAGATTTATATTATTATTTTTTATTATATTATTTTTTATTTTATTTTTTATTATTATATATTTTATTATATTAATATTATTTTTTATAGATTTTATACATTTATATTATAGATATTGATATAAAAGTTATTACACTTAACAAATACACTTTCGAAATACATTAAAAATTTTATTTATTTATTTAAGTCACTATTTATAGACGAAAATGATAGTTAAAAAAATGTCCTAAAAAAATGGGGGTCTGCGCTGTTGATGAAATCTCGGAGATGGATCATCCGAAACAAAAACATCAAACGGTTTTAGATTCAGTATGTCAATGGCTATAGCGAATAGCATACGATTTTTCATATATGCAGAAATAACAAAATGACGGACATTTTTCGAGAAAAAAAACGTGTTTTTTTTTCACCGTTTTTGGCAAAAAATACTAAACATAAAAAAATGTAATCCTTCATATGCGCTATAGCTATAGTTGTAGAGAATATGTGGTTAAGAATTTCGTAAGGATTAGTTTAATAGTTTCGAAGATTTTATCAACAAGCTGTCGAAAAACGTTGTTTCGAGAAAGAGGAGTTTAAAATTTGTTTGGGTTACATTAAATACATTAAAAAATTATTTACTATGTATTTCGAAAGTGTATTTATTAAATGTAACAACTTTTATGTCAATATCTATAATATGAACTTATCAAAAAATGCATGAAAATAGTTTTTTTAGCGTCTAAAGTGAACCCCTTAAGAAAACGTCGGATAAGGTTCCAACCCCCCCCCCCCCCCCCATCGAGCTGAAAGTTTGCTCAAACTTTCCTTTTAATATTTTAACACCACCCCTTGAGGGATTTTTGACGATTCGCAATAGTTGTCGTGGTATTGAATGTTCAAGTTTGTTTTCAATGCGCGCCGACTATATCTATATCTGCTACGTTCAAACATATACAGGGTGTCCCAGAACTGAATGCGTTCCCTGAAATGGGGCGTGGGGGGTGAAATTCTAAGTCGATTGATATAAGCATGTGCGGGTCTCAGATCAACCCCTGAATTATTATTAATTTTTACAGGCGGGCCAATCAGGTGCACCCGATGAGCCAGCGTACGTCGGTGAGCGATACGCGCGTGTAGTGGTGCCTGGCGGGAGCACCGCACCTACGGAACTACTGAACCGATCCTTACGAAATTTTAACTTCATATTCGTCACATGTATGGCTGCAGCTGGAACTAGAATTATTGGAAAATCTTAATTTTTAGTCATTTTTTTAACCAAAGTATAAGTCAAAAAAATCTTATTTTTAGAGCTTTTTTTCATATGCCGCCATTTTGTTATTTTTACATAAAAATGTATAATTATAGTTCGGACAGTATCCACAAACATACTGAACTTAAATGTTGTTAGTTTTTGTGTTTCAAATAAATCTACTCGGAAATAACATTATCGATGTTGACATCGCCTTTTTTCAAGAGGCTGCGCGGAAGCTGCTACCAGGAATAAATAAATGATGTAAAATGAATAAAAAAAATGTTTTCGTACATTTCAAGAGGTCATTTTATCAAGCTCGAAAAGATTTACATCGATATCTTTTATAGGAACCATACAACAAATTTCCAAAAAATCTAATTGTTCAGCTGTCTAAAGTGGGATGATCACTTAACAGAAAATTATAAAATGAAAATAAAAATGAAAATTGGTGAGTTTGATGGACAGCGTGGAAATGAGAAAAAGAAGAACAATTTGAGAGAACAAGAGAGGAGGGCTGAGAGAGAGAGAGAGAGAGAGAGAGAGAGAGAGAGACATTATTTCTTTTTTAAGAAAAAAATGAAGTCATTTTGGTTCCGCCACTTCAAGACAAAGTTCGACATTTTCCAAAATATTTCTAACCTTTTCAAAAAATGTTTATCAACTGCATTTTTTTGTCAGACGCAATGAAAAAAAAAAACATGCAATACGCCCAATTTGCAGCGATGTTATTTGGATCAACGCGATCGTGCGAGATCCGAGAGGCAACGATGCATATCCGCAGGGGTTTGAAACTTTTCCGGCTACTTTTTTTTTGTATCGTTCGCGTGTCGTTAACGAGCACGGGGGCTATCGGTGTGCTGCTTCAACCGTTCCGGACACACGATATGCAGCGATACGTCGATTAACGTGCATGCATATGACATGTACAGGATGATACACAACAGGTCGAACGTCCGATGGTGAGCGACGAATGTTCGTCGAAAGTTCGACGTGACCCGTACGAGCATTTCGAACGTTCGTCAAAGTTTGATACGGGGCCGTACGCAAATTATAGCATCAATATTCTAGAAAAAAAAAACGTAACTTTATATCAAGAAAAACGGAACGAAAAATTTGAACGCGTTTTTCTCGAAACTACTTTTTTCGACCTTGTCCCAGCGAATACTCAAAACACTTAACATCGCAGTGACTAAGGTTGTGCGTAGCCGATTTTGTAAATTTTGATAATTACTATTTTTAAAGACTGCTTGAATACAAAAAAGGGTTTGAAAATAGGAGAAAAAATTCCAAACTGTCGGCATTTTGTAATAAAAAACCAAAATAAAAAACCGGCTACGCATAACGAAAGCTACATTTGTATAAATATCGATAATAATAAAGATAATTATAAAGAAGTCGATAGGACAACGAAGAGAATTTTTTTTTCGTCGTCAAATCACGGCATAAATCTCGGTCAATTTCGAAGATTTTTTCATAAAAATTGGTATAAAACTAGAGGAATATATACTTCATAAAATGAGTATAAAGCCCATCCTTTCATAGCGAGTTATGTCTATGAAAAAAAATCGCAATTATTGACGACAAAGCAACCGTTACGTAACGGAATAGAGGAGGGGGGCAGGGCAGGCGTTACAGTCCTGTTTCGGGGGGGGGGGGGGGGTAAAAATTGGAAAATTTGGCGTTACGCAGTTTGTGTACGTCCCCTATGCTCGGATGAGCGGTCACCCATCCGAGTGATGACCCAGGTACGACTTTTTTTGAATCCCCCTGTACATCGTTGTTCCAACCTCGATAAATTGTCCGTGTGCGACGGGCATTTTTTTTCTTCTCACCAGCGCGATTCGCAGGAAAATTCTCCACGTTTCATTGATGCGCACACGCACACACAGACACGGGGGCGCATGGTCGAAAGGAGTGCATCGCATATTGGCCGGTACGGAGCCGCGGAATATCAAGGCGATTGGTTCAATGTCAATGGAACGTATATTGAAACGCTACGATTTTGTAATGAGCCGTCACGCCAGCTATCGTTACCGAGACCTGATACAGACGTATTATCAGCTCAATGCGCTTGCATAAAACACTGATACGTATATGCACACGCGGAAATCCTTTCGCGACACAAACACATCCTTCGGAATACGAGAATACATTTTTCTACAAACGAAGCGATTAATACTAATGTTTTTACTAAGTAAGAGGCTACTTTTTACATTTTTAATCTCTGACAATATTTAGAGAAAGAGAGAAATTAAAAAAAAAAAACAATTCCGAGTGACGTATTTTGAGGTTACATTTGACGATTTTTTTTTTGGCTGCGCCTGATATTTTAATCTTTCGCTGGCATAATCTTCACGAACCTTGTAATTTCGGAACATTAAAATTAGGAATTTCAAAGCGTCGGCGCATTCAAAATTCGGAATTTCATCCCGACCCTCATGTCAAGATCATGCCAGCCGAAAGTCTACACAGTTGACTGTAAATGATGTAGAACGTCTAACATTGTCTAAACAAATTTAAAAATTGACACAAAATTACTTCTTAATAAAAATAAAATTCTTGAAATAATTCGTCGATTTATTGAAAATTTTGTAACTTTAAAAACTTCCACAGCCGAATTATTTTGACGGTGATGAGATTTTCGGAGTTTTAGTCTTTCGTGTGAAATTCTTTTGGAGCTTTGATTTTTCGAGGTAGTATTCTTTCGGAGTTTTGACCGTTCTGACCATTCAAAGTTCGTAATTTCAACCCGTCCCTATCTTGAATTTCGGAACATTGAAATTCGAAATTTTAAACTGATACGTATCGATCAAAATGGGAAAATGAAAAGAAAATAATAATACTAAAGTTTCTGCCGAATCTTTTTGCGGCTAGTTTTCGTTTTTGGGTTTCCTTTTTTGACGAGCCTGATATTTCAATCTCTGAAAATATTTGGAAAAAGGGAAAAATAAAAAATACAAATGTTTCCACCGACTCTTTTTGCGGCTAGTTTTCGTTTTTGGGTTTCCTTTTTTGACGAGCCTGATACTTCAATCTCTAAAAATATTTAGAAAAAGGGAAAAATATAAAATACAAATGTTTCCACCGACTCTTTTTGCGGTTACATTTGACGACATTTTTTTTGCTGCGCATGATATTTTAATCGACGACAACATTGAGAGGAAAAAGTCGTTCCAAAAGTTTCCGACTCATCATCAGTCGATAATTAAGGGGTTAGGCCACTCTAGAATTTTCGAAAAATCGATTTTTTCTATAATGGTCCCCTAGGACCTCAAAAAAGATCTCCCAAAATCTCTAAGTACTCGGTTTTCGAATTTTAGTACAAGGCCGCCTGGTCCGCAGTTCACTACTCAAAACTTCAAACGCGTTTATCTCAAAACTGCATTTTTCAAGTTGGCCGGAAACATAACTCAGACAATTTTCAACCGATTCACTTGAAATGTTGAATACATCTTGAAAAATACATTGTCTATGGAAGTACGTAGGTTTTTTTTAAATTTGCATAGTTCGTTCGTTATTAACAATTATCTGACAATTTTTTAGGCAAAATTTTTACTTTCCACCTTAGAAGGGCGCCATTTGGCCAAAAATTAATATATCGAAAAAAATTTATTGGCTCATTATAATTAAAAAATTACAGGAACTCTTTGACCGGCCGTGGACCCTGGAAAAACGGAGACGTCATCGCAAAAACGCTGCACAGGCACCATTTTGAAATTAATCGCTTCAAAAAAAATTATTGTATACAGTCACTGATATGTAGGATAAACACCCTTTTTTGTAATCTCAATTTATTTTGTAGTTTTTCTAAAAGAAAATCCCCCAAAAAACCTATTTTTTCAGCCTCTAGAGCGACCTAAGACCTTAAGGGAGGACTGTGACGGACAGATAAAGATCGTTTTTTCCGATTTTTTTTGTCGACCGGATTATTTATTTGGGATTTGGAAAAAAGGTATGTTATTAAGCATACGTTGAACTTGTTTCGTGTAAATTTTTATTTGAAAAAAAAAAAATAAAAATTCACAAACTTATTGAGGTATAATAAAGCCTCTGTATAAAAAATGTGGCGCAGCAAATCGATGTGGCTAAATCGATAACTTGACAATGATTGGTATGAAACATAAAAATCAAAAAGTTTTATAATCTAAATTAATCAAGTTCTCCTTGTACCAAGCCGAATTTCGAAAAAAAAATCACCAAATGGGAGGATTAAAAAAAAGTACAATTTTGTCGAAATTTTTATTTACATTCGGAGGCTTGAAATTTTGTTTTAAGTCTACGTACAACAACAGCTACTGCAATTACGGAAATTCTGGTTATTCTTAAACTGAAAATTGGACAATTATAGCTAGAGTTATTATTGCGGTCAGCCCGAGAAAAGTCATTTGGAGAAAAAAGCTTTAAATCGTTTGTAACATGGTTAATTTTCAATATTTTTACTTGAACATTTTTTCATATTCTCTTGACAATGTATACTTTGAGGAACTGCAAAAAATTCAATTTTTTACCCATTAGTTAATTTAAGCATTTTTTTACCATTTTACCATTTTTTACCAATCAATTTTTTACCCATTAGTTAATTTAATCATTAGTTAATTTACTAATAAATTTTTCGTGGCAATTTATGCGATTGCCAAATTTTTCGTCCCCCATTTAGATCGATCCAAAATTCGATTCAAAAGCGTTGAACAATTTCGCTCGAATAATCGGAAGATCGAACGCATCATCACTGGCTAAATTTCCATAGCGAATTATTCAATCGTGCATGTACGGCCGCGATCGGTAATTACAATCACTTTTCGTGACAGGGCAACTTCACAAAGTTGTCTATATATCGGAGCTTCGTGCATCGTTACACGTCCGGAATAACTTTTACGCTACCGACTATTAATGGAACGCACGTCGAAAGTATGCGGTGACTTACGCTCCTCGAGAGGGTACTTTGTTCCTTCGATCGATTCGAAAAAGGTGGAGGGACTTGTATAGCGCGGCTTTCCGGTTGTATGGTGTATACATAATGAGATACTTGAGCCTTATAAATGGTGCATGTATCGTCGTACCGTGGTCAGGGAAATGGCGCAACTTCCACGTCAATCGGCCTGTGAAGGAACGCGAGTGGCCCTTTATTTCGCGTTAAGCCAGTCTTTTAAGCCAGTACAGGGTGTCCCAAAACTGAATGCGTTCCCTGAAATGGAGGGTTGGGGGTGAAATTCTGAGTCGATTGATATAAGCATGTGTGGGTCTCAGATCAACCCCTGAATTATTATTCATTTTTAAAGGCGGGCCAATCAGCTGCGCCCGATGGACCGCCATACGTCGGTCAGCTGATTGGCCCGCCTTTAAAAATTAATAATAATTCAGGGGTTGATCTGAGACCCACACATGCTTATATCAATCAACTCAGAATTTCACCGCCAACCCCCCATTTCAGAGAACGCATTCAGTTTGGGGACACCCTGTATATATATATATATATACATACAGGGTGTCTCTCTTATCTCTGCCACCCGAAATAACTAACAAACAAAAGTTGTACGGTGTGAAGGAGGCCATCAAATCTGACCAATTTGTTTTTATTTCGGTGGAGACACTGACGCACAGTGCAGGTCACCTCCAGTTTTTTAACTGGAATGGTACATTTTTTTTCTACCATTTTGTGAAGCCCCTCAAACCGCATAAAAAACATTAGGGGGTCAACGTCGTTCAAGGACATTCAAGGTCAGTATCGATGATACAAATCTAAATATACAATAATCGATACTGACTTTGAATGACCTTGAATGATTTTGACCCCCGAATGTTTTTTATGCGGCTTGAGGTGCTCTACAAGATGTTTGAAAAAATGTACTATTCCATTTAAAAAAGTGGAGGTGACCTTCACTGTGCGTCAGCGTCTTCACCGAAATAAAAAAAATTGGTCGCATTTGATGGTCCTCTTCACACTGTGGAACTTTTGTCTGAAACATTTCTTTCTGACGTTGATAATTACCGAGTTATTTCAGATGGGGGAGATAAGAGGGACACCCTGTATATATCTACAGGGTGTCCCAGAACTGAACGCGTTCCCTGAAATGGGGGGGGGGGGGGTTGGGGGTGAAATTATGAGTCGATTGATATAAGCATGTGTGGGTATCAATCGACTCATCAATATAAGCATGTGTGGGATCAACCCCTGAATTATTATTCATTTTTAAAGGCGGGCCAATTAGGTGCGACCGGCTTTAAAAATTAATAATAAGTCAGGGGTTGATCTGAGACCCACACATGCTTATATAAATCGACTTAAAATTTGACCCCCAACTCCCCATTTCAGGGAGCGCATTCCGTTCTAGGACGACCCTGTATATATATTAATATATATATAAGCGTCACGCGACTTCCTGCGACTAATTTGAGCCTTGGGGGTCCGATGTGAAGACACGATGTGTGTGTGTGTGTGCGTGCGCGCGCCTCTTCTCTTGTCGGGGACATATCGTGATATAGGGGGCCGATCGATCTCGTTACTTTTCTAAACTACCGGTCAACGCCACACTCATACTTATCTATATTCGGGGTACTGAATTTTGCACTGTTGGAATGCAGCGCATTTTTTTTTTTTTTTAATTTTTCATATTTTCATTATTGTTATTATCAGCCATTTTTTAAACAAATCGCGTTTGGAGATTTCAAGTTGAAAAAGAAAACGAAAAAACCTTTGGTTGATTTTCGGTTAAATCTGTCAGGAAAAATAATTGAAAGAATGTAAAATATATATATTCTTTGCAGCCCAAAGATGGAAACTGCAAGATTAAAACTAAAAATACTTATATATAGATATACATGTCTTTTGAATGCAATAAAAGTGCATTTTTCAAATCGCTCTAATTTTCCTGACGGACTTAGACTTTATATATATATATACATATATATATAATCTCAATGTGTCGGAAAGATATGGAAGCGATTTTTTTAAATTGCATAATGCTGTTTAAGTTTGCATCGTTGAAATAAAACAAGATTAAAAAAAAATTCTATAATTATTTTTTTACACATTTCGCTTGTAGATTTTTAATAAGAAATCTAAAAAAATGATTGGTTGATTTTTGTCGTGTAAATCTATGAGGAAGAGCAATTAGAGCAATTAGAGTAAAAAATACATTTCCGTTGTATTCCACAGATGAAAATTGCAACATCATTTTATGTACACATATATATATATATATATATATACATGCATAATCTTCCGAATGCAATGAAAATAGATTCTTTAAATCGCGCGATTTTTTTTTCTGACAAATATAGATTCTATATATATATAGCCGTAACGTGTCAGAAAAAACGCAGCGATTAAAAAAAATACATAATGGTACTGACAATCGCATCGTTAGAATGCAATAAGAATTTTTCATATATTTATTTTCTATTATCATACACTACATTTTTTTTACGAATTTCACTTGTAGATTTTTATAAGGAACCTAAAGGTCGATTTGATATGTGTAAACCTATCAGGAGAAGCAGTGAGAGCGAATAAAGAAAAAAAAACATTGTTTTCATTGCATTGCAGAGATGGAAACTTGAACATAATTTTATAAAAGTTTAAATATGTAAATAAACATCTGAGTTTAATAGATAAACATAATTGTCTAATGGATAAATCGAACTATCTCATAGATAAATCGTATTATCTAACAGATAAATGTAATTATCTCATAGATAAGTCTTATTATCTCATAGAGAGGTCCAATTATCTACTAGGTAAAACTACTCGCCTGACAGATAAATCTAATTACTCAAAAGATAAACCCAATCATCTGATCGAGTAATCTAACGATCTAATAGACAAGTCTAATTATTTGACAAGTGAATCCAATTATTTAATAGATATATCTAATTATCTAATGGATAAATCTAACTTTCTCATAAATATATCTCGTTATCTAATAGGTAAATCTACTTGTCTGACAGATAAATCTAAATGCCTAATAGATGAGCCTAATCGTCCAATAGATAAATCTGATTATCTTATAGATAAATCTAGTTATCTAATAGATAATCTAATCTAGCAAAGTAGTCTCAATAAATATTTCACAGTCTAAATATCTCGGAAAAAAATAGAACGTTTTTGAAAAAAATGGATATTTCGGAAATTTCGCCTACTTTCGAATACTCCGCGGCCACTTTCATCGACTCGCTTTTGCCCGCGGCTACTATCGGATGTTCGCGAATTACGGTACAGCCGAACAAAATTACACACGCAGTAGACGAGAACTGTTTTGAGCACATATACACGAGTGGGAACGTTGGCCGCGTTCTCCTTATCATCGCCGTCCGATGCTTATCCACCCCCCCCCCCCCCGTCTCTCGTACACCCCATTCGATCCCGTACAATCACGACGGTTCGATCTCCACTGTAGAAAGAGCCCTCGTTGCCGTATCGTCAAACTTTTCAGTCCACGTGCGCAAACTTCACCCCAATCGCGCGTTCCATCCGTCGAGACGAGATCGATTGCCGTTTGGCCAAAAAACGCGCGGAAGAGACGAATACAGTAGAACCTCGATTATTCGAATTTTCGGTTATCCGAACGCCTCGGCGCCTTACTTGAATGTTCGATTATCCGAACTCAATGATGATCTTTATTTATCTCAATTAAGGGGTCTTCTCACTTTAGACGCTAAAAAAGGCTATTTTCATGAATTTTTTGATAGGCTTATATTATACATTGATATAAAAGTTGTTGTACTTAATAAATACACTTTCGAAATACATTAAAAAAATTATTTTGTTTATTCAAGTCACTAGATATAAACGAAAATGGTAGTTAAAAAAAATGTCCTAAAAAAATTGCAGGTCTGCGCTGTTGATGAAATCTGGGAGATGGATTATTCGAAACCAAAAAATCAAACGGTTTTAGATTCAGTATGGTAATTGCTATAGCGCATATCATGCGACTTTTTATATATGCGAGAATAACAAAATGGCGGACATTTTTCGAAAAAAACGTGTTTTTTTACCGTTTTTGGCAAAAAAATTATAAATATCAAAATTTAAAAAATTCTTGATATGCGCTATATCTATAGTAGTAAAGAATATGTAGTTGAAATTTCATAAGGACCGGTTCAGTAGTTTCGAAGATTTTATTAACAAGCCGTCGAAAAACGTTGTTTGGGAAAACCGGGTTTAAAGTTTGTTTGGGTTACATAAATATATAGAAAAAAAAAGTTTAATGTATTTCGAAAGTGTATTTATTAAGTGCAACAACTTTTATATCATTGTCTATAATATAAACCACTCGAAAAAATTCATGAAAATATATTTTTTTAGCGTCTAAAGTGGGAAGACCCCTTAAGATATCGCCCTAAGGTATCCCCCTTTTTCTCTAAGGGCGTACGCAAATTACGTAACGCAATTTGGGCGGTTACGGTCCAGACGTTACGGTCTACGTACGTGGGGGGGGGGGGGGGGGGGGGCAAGGATTGCGTTACGTCACGATTTTGGAACTGCCAAAAATAGCAAAATTTCTGCATGTTCAAGTTTTTACAATAGTACTTATATGAGTTGATTTTCCCGGAAATCCAATATATATTTTCGATTATCCAATTTTTTTTATTATCCGAACGATGTCCGGTCCCAATTAGTTCGGATAATCGAGGTTCTACTGTAATTACTGTGAGTCTATCCGGCCTGGAAAAAGTCTTTCAATCGGGCAATTTAATTCGATTTGATTGGATCGAAGCGGGTCTCGTACACTGACAGAAGAATTCTATTGATATCAACTACATTCATCTTTCCTTTAATTAAAAAAATTTGAATTAACTAGATTTTTCGTGAAATCAAATTGTTCCATTATTCCATTATTGGAATTATTTATTATCAATATGTTTACTTATTCAAATCGAGCTCTAATATCGTGTGATAGGTAAATATTTAATTTATTTCTAATAAATCTGTGATTCGGTTTCATGAGTACAAATAACAATTTAGTTGAATCCCCTAAATGTATCTATTGAATTTTTTCACATTTATATTTTTTTTTTTTTTTTTTTTTTTTATTGGGTTTGTTCCAGTCGTACAGGGTCCTTCCCTTTTAACGAGCCCCCCAATCCGCCTCTACCGCCAATCCCACACCCCCCCCACCTGCGGCCGCAGCCGACTTCCCCCTCTGTATCGTATTCACCATGACATATCTGTCATGGGTATAGGGAAACTGCGGAAAACCTATACCAATACAGCCGGTCATCAAGTTCGCTCCCCAGTCGTGGAACTAGTCTTATTTCGCCGTGAAATGCCGAAGAAAAACATTTCACGACGAAATGTACGCGGGCTGGGTTTCGAACTCGGGACCTCCCGGTCCGCAGGTTTAGTGGCGAGCACGCTAACCACTAGACCATCGCACCGGTTTCTTTTTCACATTTATATTAAATAGCACTTTCGTAGAGACAAACATTTTTCTGTTTGATAAAATTAATGGTCTGTCTATATATATGCAACACACGCCTCAAAGGGGGGAGGATATATATATATATATATATATATATATATGCTAAATATAACAAAAGGATTTTTTTTTATTCAAAATATTTTTTTTTTCGTTAAACTCAGCACAAAGTAAAAATAAACCGTTTCAGGCCTGTCGAAGCCGAATTCGAAATCACAGAATAATTAATAGCATTATTGGAGATTGAAATTATAAAAATGTTCCCAAAAAAAATATAATTAATTCGAAAAAAAATAGAAGAAAAATTGGGCCCACGATGAGACCAGTCTTAAAAATCATAGAATGGGTCACTGTATTTTAGAATGTTTTTTGAAAAAAAAAATAAGAAAAGGCAATCATCTTTAAAAAAATTGTTTTCACTTTAGAAGCAAAAAAAAGTTGACATTGATAATTGATAATTTTTTCATATTTTTTAACGAAAGTATGCTTCAACGTGAAAAAAGTTATATATTAACATTCGTCGATATCTCAATCAGTTCAGGAGTTATTAAACGTTTCCAAAGCTTCCGAAATCGACAATTTTTGGAAAATTATAACTCCCGAAAGAGAAGAGATAAAAATCTAAAAATTGGTATGGATACTGGTTTAATGGGGTACAATTTGACCAAAAAATCAGGAAAATAACAAATGGTCGGGGCCACGGGCTAGGTAAAATGGCGTGGAATATCCCATTTATAGGTTATGTTTGACAAATCTATAGCATGATATTAGATCAAAGTCTCTAATTATCACAATGATATAAACTAAACGATATAATTTATGTGATACAATAAACAATTATGGGAATTAATTTCGTCTCTTATGCCATATCTGAGAGTAAGATACTACCAACAGTGTGCATAGCTATAGCTAGGTAGGTTGTAATTTCGATTCCATATGTAGGCGAATTATTTTCATCGATAAAAATAATTTCAGACGACCAGGCAATGACGAATTACGATACAAAATCGTTCTGTTAGAACTCGAAATTGAGTATTTAATTTAATTTTTGGTTTTTGTAATATTCTATGCATATAGTACACTTGAATTTGCAGTGTATGTTATAAGCAAATAAGGATTTATTCGAATCGAAGCTTTATTTATTTAATTTGAATATATTTAATATTTGAAAAGAAGAGCTGAAACAAATTTTCAAAAATATTTGAAACAATTTCCATTTACAGAAAAAAACCTATTTTATTTACATATATCCTATTGAAATTAAATATATATATATATATTTTTTGGCAATGTATGTGTCGCGTGTGATTGGCGATCAGCTGGTGATGCGTTGCGTGCCGAATAATTCGCGAGCAATGGGGGGGTCAATTCGGATCGTGGAGAGAAATTATCGGGGCAGAAGCGCGGCAGTGGCTCGCGATCGAAAATGAATCGGAGCGCGATCCGATGACAAATCGCTAAATACGTATATGTCAACAGCGATGCATTTAGAGTCTGTGCACGCCTCGTTGTCGATGGTGCAGTCTTCATATTGCGGGAGGTTGAAGCTCATATTAATAATCTCCAGTGCACCGAGTCGAAAGCTCGTATATATATTTATATTCATTTGTGAAATATTTAGCGTGTGTGTGTAGCAAGTCGTAGATTCCAAAAAACAAATTAAAAAATATAATTTTTTTGTTCCTAGTTTTATAGCCTAGTTTTATAACCTAGAGTTTGATTTGCAAAAAAAATTTGTCAAAATTCCTAAAATTGACCGCATGTTTTTTGTGGAGAATCGAAAGCTCGCTTTTTTAAATATTCATTTATGAAATATAAATGACGTTGCAATTTCCATCGTTGAAGTGCAACGATTTTTGTCTTGATTTATTTATTTATTTACTTTTTTTATAGGCAAAAGCCTTTTTTCCTTAGGAAATTTCGGTCGTAAATCTTTAATAAGAATAGGTAGAAGCATTCCAGTGACTTTTGTAGCCTGAAAAGGCTAAAAAAAATTTTTGTAATTTAAAATAATCACTTTTCGTTGCGTTTCAACGATGCATACTTTATGATCATAAATAGAAGAATGCATGTATAGGAAGTCGGATATATCCCGTGTGTTCAGAATTCTGGGAAAGCTTAAAATTCGAAAAATACTGAAAATTCGAAGAAATTTTTTTTTATTATTATTATATACTACCTTTTTTACGGATTTCACTTGTAGATTTTTTTAATAAAGAACCAAAATGAAAAAATGCTTGGTTCAATAGCCTAAGGTCTTGGCTTCAATTTGCAACAAAGATTTTGTCCAAATTAAAAAAATTGACCGAGTTTTGACGATTTTTCTAAAGAGATCGCCCACTTCACTACGGCGAACCGCCTCGCTGCGATTTACTCTTTTTCTTTCGCGTTTTTCTCGAAACTAGATTTTACAAAAGTTTGTAAGTCATATGTCGAAATCTGTCCGATTCGCTTCAAACTCGGACAGAGCCTACTTTAAAACATTTTCTATCGCATGACCGGATGATTTTTCCCCAAATTCGTCCATTTATTAATAACAAATGATTAAACCAATTTTTTTTCGTCGAAAATCAAATTTCTTTTGGTAGAGTTTGGCATTTTTGTAATTTTCAAAATTTCTATAAAGTATCCGGTCGTACTAAAGTTTTATTATCATACTGAAGGTACATTTTAAAATGTTTCATTCAAGATGAGCCAAGTTGCCAAAGCATCTGCACCGATCGGCCAAGCAGCATGCCCTTTTTTAAAATAATAACAAATCCATTGTCCATCAATATTTTTCAGTGAAAAAAAACCTTAAACTTGGCAAGAATATGTATCAAGTATGTGTAAAATCCCAACCTCCCCGTCCCAATACTTTGATCAGAAAAAAAATATTGAAAATAGACCTGTTTTTGGGCAAGCTTATGGCCTTATCCCAGTCTACAGGCCACAAAAGGTCATATTTGGTGATTTTTTTTCTCAGCGAAACCATAAAATAAATCGAAATTACAAAATAGGGGGGACATTTATCATACACGTAATTGACTATACAAAATTATTTTTTCACCGCCATACATATAAAAAATGTTTTCGATTATATATAAGAATAGCTATAGAAGTAGGTAGGATTTTCTTGATATATTGTTTCTTGTTAAAATTGCAGTTTTCCAAAACAAAAAATATAAAATGCCATGTAGTACAGTCGTGCTGTCGCTGAAAAACCCCGTAATCGGAAAAAAATATTAAAAGGCTAGTTTTTTGACAGGTGATTTGTAATTCGCTTAAAAATCGGGTTGTAGGGATTTTTTAGGGGCTGAAAGGGGATGGGGTGGATTGATGCCAAACTACAACCCCTGCGAGGTCGGCGCCGTGAGACAAAATTTGCAGAAAAATCCAGGCTTTAATTTTGTCCACAGCGCCGAATTCCTGGAAGTTCATTTTGGGGGAGAAAAAGTGGGGTGAAATTTTGAAAAATGAGTTTTAATTCAATAACTCTTTAGAAAAAATTCGTACACTTTTTGTTCAAATGGGAACGTTGTAGTCCTTGAAAAGACGCGTCGATCAAGTATTTGATCGTCACTCTCCGATAATATCTTCACCCCTAAAAAATGGTTAAAAAACCCCAAAAAAATTGTTCATTTAATAACTAAAAAACAATCGATTTTTCGGGTATGGTTTAAATGTACGAAATGTAGAGAATAATTTTCTCTATATTTTCGTTTCTGTGGACCACCCTTGAATTTTTATTTTTCAACCCCTCTCGAGGGTTGAAAATTCAAAATGAAATTCTGGGAAAACTATTGACCGCACGAATTCGCCGCCGTGGAAGAATTTGTAGCTTGAACCCTCAGCTACATTTTTGTCCACAGCGCAAAACTCGTATCTCTTTGTTTTCGGTCAATAGTTTTCGCAGAATTTCATTTTGAATTTTCAACCCCTGAGAGGGGTTCGAAAAAGCAAAATTCAAGGGTGGTCCATAAGAACGAAAATATAGAGAACATTATTCTCTGCATTTCGTATATTTAAACCATCCCCGAAAAAGCGATTGTTTTTGAGTTATTCGATAAACAATTTTTTTATACTTCAACTATTTTTTTGGGAGTGAAGATATTATTGGAGAGGGATGATCAACGCATCTTGTCAAGGGCTACAACGTTCCCCTTTGAACAAAAATTGTATGAATTTTTCCTAAAGAGTTATCGAATGAAAACTGATTTTTCAAATTTTCACCCCACTTTTTCACCCCCAAAATGAACTTCCACGACTTCGGCGCTGTGGACAAAAATAAAGCCCGGATTTTTCTGAACATTTTGTCTTCCGGTGCCGACCTCGTAGGGGTTGTTGTTTGGCATTAATTCATCCCCATCCCGTTTCATCCCCTAAAAAACCCTACACTCCGATTTTTAGGCAAACTTGGATTTAGCGCCCGCGGCACCTACAAAATTACCTGTCAAAAAACTAGCCCTCTTGTAATTTTTTCCGATTCCAATATACAGCACGACTGTACTAATGATAAAATTGTCCGAAAATTGTTTATAAAAACGGCAATACACAATATAATTTTAAAAAATCTACGTAGTGCCTTACAAAATGTAATTCTCAATATACAGTTAAAATTTCACGTGAATCGGTTGAAATTTGTTTGAGTTATGAGTCCGGCCAACTTGAAAAATGTAGTTTTGCGATAAACGCGTTTAAAGTTAGTAGAAAGTGACGACAAGAATAATGTTTTCATACCTTTAATCTTCACCAATCTCTGAAAATCGAGTAGCTAGAGATTTTCCACACCCATAATATTTTGGAATATAATTTGATAGGTACTAAGGTACCTTGAAAAAAAAACGATTTTTTTTTAATCCTAAAGTGGCCTAAGTCCTTAACGTATGCATCACACTGTACAGGCTGCGTGCCACACACTCTATACACATCTACACATCGATAAATACTACAGTAGGTGCCGACTGCCATAACTAGGTCCGCGACCCCCTCGCTGCACACGTTTCTCCGGAGAACGTCGTACGGAAGCCTAAGAGACCAGGTGCATCGGCCCCAAGATTCCCCGACAACTGGGAAAATTATTGATTTTCATTTACAACGCGAAGCGGCAACTGCCCCGCCGTAGAAATCCGCCAGTCGCGGCCGCATCGCGCGCTGTACTTTCAGAGCCCGTAACGAACGAAAGCTCATGAGCGACATGCATGTTCGCCTGAATACCTGAACGAGACACAGCGGGTCACGTTTCAGGCCAATCATATATATATATATATATATATATATATATATATATATATATATACATACCCATACATACATACATACATACATACATACATACATACATACATACATACATACATACATACATACATACATACATACATACATACATACATACATACATACATACATACATACATACATACATACATACATACATACATACATACATACATACATACATACATACATACATACATACATACATACATACATACATACATACATATATACATACATATAAATATATATATATACATATAGCATATATGGGACATCCCTCGCTATTTTACCTAGCCCGTGACCCCGACCAGTTTGGTTTTCCGAATTTTTTTGTTGTAAAATTTCACTCCATGAAAGGAATATCCACACGAATTTTTAGATTTTTATCTCTTCTTTTTCAGGACTTATAATTTTCCAAAAAAATGTCGACTTCGAAAGTTTCGGAAACGTTTAAACGCCGATAACTCCTGAACTAATTGAGATTTCGACAAATGTCACTATATAATTTTTTTGTCATTTTGAAACACACTTTCGTTAAAAAATATGAAAAAATTATCAGTAATCAATGTCAACTTTTTTTTTGCTTCTAAAGTGAAAACTATTTTTTAAAAAGATGATCACCACTTTTGATTTTTTCCAAAAAATTCTCTAAATTAGAGGGACCCATTCTATGATTTTTAAGACTAGTCTCATTATGGGCCTATTTTTCCTTCGATTTTTTTTTTCTAATTAATTATATTTTTTTAAGAAGATTTTTATGATTTTAAACTCGAATAATGCTATTATGATTTTGTGATTTTCAAATCGGCTTCATCAGGCCTGAAACGGTTTATTTTTAATTTGTGCTCAATTTAACGAAAAATAAATTATTTTTCATTCAAAATTATTTTTTTTTCTTTTTCAATTCCGTGAGACTTTTACTAAACTAAAATTCCAGCATATCGTCGGACATGTTCTGACCTATCGACAGTTGCAGGATTATCCATTCATAGCAGGACACAATATTCTCTTTTAGAAGTTATAATTTTCCAAAAAATGTCGGTTTCGGAAGTTTTAGAAACGTCTAAATGCTGATAACTCCTAAACTAATTGAGATATCGACATGTGTCACTATACATTTTTTTTTCATTTTGAACCATACTTTCTTTAAAAAAATATGAAACAATGATCAATTATCAATGTCAATGTTTTTTTGCTCGTAAAGTGATAACTATTTTTTAAAAAGATGATCGCCTTTTTGTATTTTTTTCACAAAAATTCTCTAAATTAGAGTAACCCATTCTATGATTATTAAGACTAGTCTCATTGCGGGCACATTTTTCATTCTATTTTTTTTTTCGAATTAATCATATTTTTTAGAAGATTTTTATCATTTTAATGTCCAATAATGCCATCAATGATTTTGTGATTTCCAATTCGGCTTTGTCAGGCCTGAGAGGGTTTATTTGTAATTTGTGCTGAATTTAACGAAAAATAAATGATTATTTTATTCAAAATAATTTCTTTTCTCGTTTAATTCCGTGAGGCTTTTACTAAACTGAAATCCCAGCATATAGTAGGACACGATCCGACCAATCGACAGTTGCAGGATCATCCATTCGCAACAGGACACCCTGTATATAGATATTTGCATATAGCCGCGGTATCTATATCATGCACGCTCGCGAGCGTACGACTTCCGTTGATGTTACAAGTCATCCACGAAAGCGACGGTTGGCACGGCGATCGCGCCCTGTTTTTGTCACGCGGCAACAACCCCAAAGATGCAAGTAATCGGGCTATCAGGACTGTCTCCATCCCTCTTTTACTTTTCGTTTTATCGCGATTATAGGTAGTGCAGGTGAAGAGGCCACGCGGGTCAATGCGACGAGAATGAAACTTCGTTTCTTCGCATCGTGTGCGGCTATGCAAGACTGCTTTGTGGATCACGAAGCGCGGAACTTTGAAAGTTTCTTCAGGGCATTTGTCCATTTTGCTTAACGAGTTGCACCCACACTAACGGAAAAATTCTATTCCTATGAACTAATCGCGTCTATTTGATTTTTGTTAATTTGAATTAAATAGATTTTTCGTGGAAACAAATTTTTCCTATTGCATTCCACATTTGTAATTTTTTACTTGAAATATATTTGTTTATTCAAATCAACATATATTCAATATCGTCCAATAACTAAATACTTTATTTAATCCTAATAAATTTGTGATTCGGTTTCAACTGCTCAAAAAACAATATAGTTGAATCCACGAAATGGATCTATTTGATTTTTTAAAATTTACATCAAATAGAATTTTCGTAGAGTCAACCATTTCTCTATTTGTTTGCATGGTCTGTCTTTATTGCAACACATATATCAAAGAGGTGAGGGGATAGAGAGGGTGGAGGGAGAGCAATTATATATATATATATATATATATATATATATATATATATATATATATATGTATGTATATACACATACAGGGTATCCCAGAACTCAACGTCAACCATCATGAGAAAAATCAGAAAAAAAATCTATCCCATGCAGTTTGAGAATTATGGGCATTTAAGAAAAACCTAGAAATTTGGTCAAACTGTAACCATTTTTCGGTTATTGTGAAACAAACCCAAACAAACCCAAACAAACCCAAGTTTCCTAGAATTAAGACTATTTGTTAAACTATGAATTTAAAATTTTCAAAATTTGTCTACTTTGAAAGGCCCTGCTTTATTTTTTTCTGCTTTATTTTTTTTCTGATTTTTCTCATGATGGTTACAATCAATCTTGTCACCCCGTTTCGGCTTGACGTTGAGTTCTGGGACACCCTGTATATATATATATATATATATATATATATATATATATATATATATATTAGGGTGGCCCTTGATATGGGTAAAAAAATGATCCCGCCGCCCTCCAAAACGGTTCCAAATAATAAAAAAAAATCTACGCGAAGTCCCAGCTATGTCCGTTAAGAGGGAATGATACCTCATCGCGGTCGGTATGGTAGAACAATTATAGATTCCCAAAAATCTCGAAAACGGCTCTTCAGATCCCGTCGAAACTTTGCCAAACGACGTCAAATAGATAGACGAACAGCTGTCTTCCCCTCAAATTTTCTGAATTTGAGAAAAAAAACTAGATTTGGTTATGATAAGCCAATCTTCATTTTTTTTCTCAAATTCAGAAAATTTGAGGGGAAGACAGCTGTTCGTCTATCCATTTAACGTCATTTGGCAAAGTTTCGACGGGATCTGAAGAGCCGTTTTCGAGATTTTTGGGAATCTATAATTGTTCTACGATACCGACCGCGATGAGGTATCATTCCCTCTTAAGAGGAAGGCGTGCCTGTAAGCATGAACTTAAATTTAAATATCAATTTTTCTTCATGATTGGAGAAATTTCGGTTTTTTAAATCTAGTTTATTTGTCAATTTTTCAACACGATATTTCTGTGGTTTAAATAAATAAATTCGTACTGAACGAACTAATATCGATATCTTATGTGTACATTTTTTAAATATTACGTTTTTTCCGAGCAATTGGATGACTTGTGCGAATAAATAATTTCTTTGTTTTCCAATAAAACGAACAAGCTCGCCAAGTTTGAAATCCTGCCAAGTTTAAAATGTCCCTTTGCATTTTTGCGAAACTAATTTTCATATACATTTTTTATCCACAGCACTGGAAGTCTGACCTCAGTGAAATATTAATATGTTTGTATCTCAGCACGCAAAGAATATTTCCAACAAAATTTAAAAAATAAAAAAAAACACTTCTGGCCAATCCGGAAGTTCGATGTGAATGGTTTATTGTGAATTTATATCCTTCGTACTTAATAGATTTTTCTGACCAGATGCAAATTTAAAGTTTGATTTTGATGTGATTAGAAGCGTTCGACAGCAGCTAAATCGATCTATTGTTCCAAAATAATAGGATGGTAAAACTGAACGCTCATCAAATCTAGTATTGAGGACCTTATTGTTTGGTCTGTATATTCAATACCAATATACAATAGCTTCGGAAAGTAAAAAAAATTGACAAATAAACTAGATTTAACAAATCTAAATTTTCTCCAATCATGACGAAAAACTGATATTTAAATTTAAGTTCACGCTTACAGGCACGCCTTTCTCTTGACGGACATAGCTGGGGCTTCGCGTAGATTTTTTTGTTATTATTTGGAACCGTTTTGGAGAGCGGCGCGATCCATTTTTTTTATCCCTATCAAGGGCCACCCTAATATATATATATATACATATACATATATATATATATATATATATATATATATATATATATATATATATATATATATATATATATATATATGGTATGTTAAAAAAATATAGAGCGTGTTATTCGATGAAACTCTCTAATTATCACAATGATATCGACTAATGTGGGGAAATAATCGAGCAGGCGATGATTTGAAAATGTAAAAAGAACGAGAGCGTTGCTATGAAAACCGAAGACAACGATATGAAAAATAATAATTCAATGTTGAAGGAATAAAGTCGAGAAGAACGGACGTGTATTTAAAATAAAATCTTATTTTTGTTCTGTTAAATGTGTTTGAGTAAATTCGTTCAATTTATTAATTTATCCTGACGAACAATTGTCGGAGAGTACGACACTAATTGATATAGTTTATGTAATACAGCAAATAATGATAGGAATTCATTTGGTTTCTTAGCCATATCTGCGATTAAGATGATACAAGCACTCGGTAGCATAGGGCCAGGGTGCGTAGCTATGAGTAGGTAAGTTCTAGGTTCGATTCTCATATAGTTGTAATATTTTCTTCGATAGAAATCATCTCAAAAGGCCAGGAAATGACGAATTACGATACAAAATCGTTATCGTAAAACTTTCAACTAAGTATTTCATTGAATTTTGGATTTATGAAATATTTTATGTATATAGTACACTTAGATTAACAGTGTACGTTGTAAGCAAATAGAGATTTAGTTGAATCGAATCTTTATTTATTGAATTAGAATATATTCAATATTTTAAAAAAATAGCCGAAACAAATAAAAAAATATCTTAAGGGGTTTACCCCCACTTGCGATTTTGAATAAATCGATTTTTTTTTATTGCATTTTTTTGAAGTATAAGTATTTGAGAATATGTCCTGAAAATTTCAAGTCGCTCCGAACAAAATTGACTGAGATATGAGCGTTGAAAGAGACGAATCCGTTCTTCGTGTAAACTGAAATTGAAACTTTAAATGCGTTTTTCTCAAAATGGCATTTTTGAAGTCGGTGACCAAGATTACTCGAACACTAATGAACCGATCTTCTTGAAATTTTGCAGGCTTATTTAATACATAAAAATGTAGTCTTTAATCGTTCGATTTTTTTTTTCGAAAAAAAATGGCCGTTTTATAGCCAAAAAACGGCCGTTTTTTTTCGTTAAAATCGAACCATTAACTTTGACTGTCCGACATTTTGTGAAAAATGAATATTTTTTAAAATCCTTCGATTAATGACTAGTTTATACTTATATTTGACTAAATCCATCCGCATTTTTTTTTTTCAGATGATCCACTTCGCCGCAATGTTGGTCATCGCAAACCGTGTATATAAAAACATTATTTCACTGACGGCCATTTGCCACTAAACAATGTAATATTTTTCAATAAAAACATTACTGAAAGTTCTTCAAGATGTGTTCTTTGAGATGGTATATTGATCGATTGAAAAAGTTTTGTAGTTTTCTTTTAAAAAATTCATGAAAAAGGCCTTTTTTTGCGCTACGAGTGGGGGTAAGGCCTTAAAACAAATAAGATCGTAGTGGGCCGTGAGCCAAGGAAAAATCGGTTGTCTGTAAAGTCGGTTTACTGACGATAGTTGAACGTGACAACGTCATAAGAAAATACTGATGGAATGGTTTCATTTTTCAAAAGAAAATTTTTATTTTGTTTGTTTGATAGATATTTTGTATGGATATAGAGAAGGAGGTAAATGGAAATCACAATTGAATTGATCAAGTTACATTTATTTGTACGCATAAATACAATTATGTCAATTTTTATTTATTTTTTTTTACAATGTACATATTTTTTGCAAGTATGAATGTGCTTTGAGCAATTGTTATACAACTTTTATTTTTTCATAAAATTCTTCGTTCAGAAAATCATTTTAAATTTACAAAATACTTGAATAAAATGTATTGTTTAAATTTCTACTCGACTGTTAAAATTTAATTTTTGATTTTATTATTTTATAACAATAAATTTTGTATTGACATTATTTCTTTCAGCAAGTAAACTGAATAAAAGTTGTTGTCAATTAGTTACTTAATTATTTTTGCAAATTTAATTGTAATTTGTTGTAAAAAAGTAATAATTTTGAATAATTTATTATAAGAATAAACTGCGATTAAATTATTGTTCATAAATCTTAAATTTAAAATTTAAAATTTGGAAACACCATTAAAATTTTTGTAACTCTAGCTTTTAAAAAGCCCGCCTCAATGTGTTTGATATAGGAGAAAATTGTTCCCTTTGACGGCTGGCTGGTCCAACCTGTCATTTCAGACACGTTGTTATGATATGTGGAAGATTTAACATTTATGTTTTAATTTTTTGAAATCATAGCTACGCTCGATAATTATTTCGATCGAATAGTAAAGCAATTGATTTTTACTCATCGTGAAATAGTTCTGTTAACTTATTGTTATAGTTTTGTCAATTATAGCATAACCTACAATCGCTGCACTAGTGGACCGATGCTATTTATTTTAATGATGAAAGCACGAATATTCGACAATATATCACTGAACATATATTTAATATCGAAAGAATCATTACCTTTATCGCCGCAATTATCGTTGCTATAAACAATTGACACCACATGCACTTTTCACTGCACTTCATACTTGACGAAAACATGTACATGTATTATTGTATAGCAGCTGTCCACGCGGACGCATCGCTCATGGCCTCTGCACACTGCGCGCGATGGGCGACAAGCGATGAGCGATATCCAATGAGAACTCGAGTATGACGGAAATGCTCTATGAGAGTGACGTTGCCATTGGATATCGCTCATCGCTCGTCGCTCGTCGCTCGCAGTGTGCAGAGGCCATCACTCAAGTAGGAGAGAGACAGATGTCGAACGCTGCTGAACGCTGCCGAACGCGGAGGCCGATTGTGCCTCTTTGTCGCTCGTTCCGCGCTCTCGCTTACACTTCAAGCCTTAGATGGAACGCCTCAGAGCGAGGTAACGGCGATGAGTCATGCTTTTTCGTGCGTGCAGCCGGCTCCATCGAATTATAAGACGTTATCACGTCAAAAACCTATTTGATTTAAATAGATCCTATTTAATTTTTTTTTTTAATGTTTGGCAGTGTAGCTCGTGGCCGGAAAAAGAGGAACTTTGCGTGAATTTTTTTTTTGGGCAAACGCGTGCAGGTTGTCAAATTATTTTTATTTACATTTAAGCGTATGGTTTTGAGTATGATTCAAACTTGTTGTATTGAAAAATATTTATAAATGTGGTAGATACAATGGCTTGTGCAGCAAAGCTGTTTGAAAAACGTTCTTTGCGCTGACCACTGCTGCTCGGGAACAAATCATCCGTAGAAAGAAAGTCAAACGCATTTAGTTTTTGTATGAAATTATCTAGTGCTTCAATGAAGGATTTTTGAAAATATTGATTTTTTTTTAAATGGCTGCTCTGTTTACTTTGATAAAAAAAGAAATATGCGGCGAAAAGGAATTTCTTTCATTCAAGCACTGCTTTTTAATATGTAAAAGAAGCTCGTAAAATTTGAAGTTGATCGGTGCAGTGGTTTTTGAGATATCGTGGTAACCGATTTTGAAAAATTTATTTTGAGAAAAACGCGTTTAACGTTCGCCGGTTCGCGGAACCTACCTATAAAGGCGCCCAAAAATCCCTCAATTTTGAGAGAATCGACTTGAAATTTTGAGAAAATACTTTTGTAATTTTATATTTTGAGAATGCGTCGAAAACCAAAAATCGATATTTTCAATGTCGAATACGTGTAGCTCTTGATAAAAAGTAGGAAATACTGTTCGGATATCATTGAAGGCATGCGCCAGGTCGACCTAACCTCACAAATTTTCAAACGGATTTCTCTCAGAGATGGTCGAATTCTTTTAGGAAAAACAAGGCATGAGGCTCGGTAGGATTCACTGAGGCGGAGCTTGACAGTTTTCTTTTGCCGTAAATGTTGTTCATGTCTGAGAAATGTCGCTCTTTCTTCACATCCGGTATCGATAATTGTTTCGGGGCCGTGAATTTGTTTGGGTTTGTGGTAAACATTTTCTTTTTTAACGTAGTGTCTACGAATTATTTTGGTGGTTGGTTAATTCACATATAACTGCTAAAAGATATTATATTTTGTATATTAGTTTTTGTCAATATTCGCATTATATCTAAATACCTTCATTTTTATTCATCAAGAATTGTATATCTTCTCTTTTTATTCATTAAGAACATTATGTCTGTATGATTTTTCATCAGAATTTTCCAAGGTATATCCGAAATCATATTTTTCGTGTCAATTTTTCTTTTTATTTATATTGATACAAGAAATATGATTTATTTTTCCAGTTTGTTTATTCATTACGCCATAAATTTATTTTCTCAAAATAATTTGTTTACTCCGAAAGTGAAAATAGATATTTTACTCCGAACGTAGAAATCATAGTTATTTTACTCCAATTATAAAAAAAGTGTTTTTACTCCGAAAATAACAAATAGTTACTTCACTCCAAAAGTAAAAAACCGTTCTTTCACTTCGAAAGTAAAAAATAGTTATTTTACTCCGAAAGTAGAAAATAGTCATTTAACCCCGAAAGTAAAAATTGTTATTTTACCCCGAAAGTAAAGAATGGTTATTTTACTCCGAAAGTAAAAAATAGTTATTTTACTCCGAAAGTAGAAAATAGTCATTTAACCCCGAAAGTAAAAAAAATGTTATTTTACCCCGAAAGCAAAGAATGGTTATTTTACTCCGAAAGTAAAAATATAGTTATTTTACTGTAAAAGTAAATAATTGTTATTTTATTCCAAAAGTAAAAATAGTTATTTCACTTCGAAAGTAAAAAACAGTTATTTTTCTCCGAAAGTAAAAACGTTTATTTCACTCCAAAAATAAAAACAGTTATTTTACTCCGAAAGAGAAATCTTGACGTTTGGTGCGAAAAAAGATGTACCGCCTACGAATTATTTAGGTGGTTGAAAATTCAACTATATATATGTATATAGACTTATATACAAGGCAAGTCATTAATTATGTCGATCGAGTGAAGGTGATTAACTTTTGAGATGGCAGGGGCCATCAATGGCACTTGTGACCTTTACCAAAATGATTATGCGATTGTTCGCTCAGAGATCAATAGGATGGGTAAACGAAGAAAAGGGAAGCTATATTTGATCGGAGACGAGCAAATTAGGTTCGCTTATTGTGTCCACCTCTTTGGACACACACGTGTATATGTGTGTGTGTGTGTGTATATATATATCCTTAGTCCAAAGTCTAAGGATTTCGAGTTATCATGGTAAAGATGATTTTTCGAAAATTTCCCAAAATTCGGGTCAATGCGACGAGAATGAAACTTCGTTTCTTCATATCGTGTGCCGCTACGCAAGAATGACTTGTGGATCACGAAGCGCGGAACTTTGAATGTTTCTTCGGGGCATTTGTCCATTTTGCTTAACGAGTTGCACCAAGCTCGTGATTTCAACGAAAATTCCCCAAAATTATCCGGCTTTTTTAGAAATAGCATTAAGGGGGGGATATACATTTACAACGATAAAAAAAATCGTTTTCTTTTGCGCTACAAGTGGGGGTAACGCCTTAATCGCTCATAAAGCACAGAAAAAAACATACTTCCATTGCGGGTGATAGCTTGAAAATTTTCACATATAATCACGCATTTTTGGCAATTTTGTCAGATTTTAAAATCGTGGCGTTTTATTCGGAGAATTTTTTTTTTTTTGGACTAATGTTTGTTTAGAAAAATGTAAAAAATTCAGGGTGTTTTTTAGAGTAAATGGAATCAGACAAAAAAATAAATCGAATTGGCGGGGGTCAGGGAAAAAGTCCACCGGATTCACGTGGAATACCTCATACATATATGGGTTATACACATATACGTAAAAATGTTGAACATTACCGCAATTTACGAATCTACGTGTCCACAAATAATTAAGTGTATTAGCAGGTAGCTCAGCACAGGGAGGGCTTCGTGATACACGGCGATTCCATTATGCATGGAAAAACAACGTTTTCACGAGGATGAAACGTCGACGCGTGCCAATGACCAGGTCGCTAATGCTTCGATGGCCATTGAGGGCCTTCTTTGTTCCAGCCAAATGGGCGAATCTATATCTTCGGTGTACACGAATAAAGGCTGGCCGACGATGATGATGCCTGATGGGAGATAGAGTATTTGTTCGGACAACGGTAATGTTTCCCGAACGTTTTTCCCAGCGATGGCTATTATCGCTAAATGCTTTTCGCTTACTACTGGAAAAATATTCAATTCGGAGTAAACGCTAACGAGACACTAGGCGAAAGTAACTGAGCTTTGGGATACCCGCTCGTACGGCAACGTTGCACCGATTGGAAATCGGCGAGCGCTTTTTTTTTGCATCGTACGAGATACGGATGTTTATTCGATCGTGAACAATTGTGCAATGCGGATACGCATTTATAATTGTTTATCGGGAATTTTTCTCGTCGTTCCGGAGCGCGATAAACTTTACGTCGAGCTTTGCTAAATATGCTCGAGACCTCGAGACCCTGACGCGCGTTGGCTCTTCCGATCCGTCTATTTACGAGCAATAGATGCAGCCGGATGCCGATGGTTAATTTCTTATCTGTGCTTTTTTTCCGCGACACTCGCGCAGCGCGCTCGAATCTTTTCCGAGACTCGGAAATATTGACTTGTTTAAGGGGGGATTTTCTTTTTTTTTTGCAAAATTTACCGCTTTTTGGGAATTTTTTTGTGAAGAAAGTATACAACGGAAAACTTGTGAAACTTGGCATATAGTTTTATTGATCTGTTTACTACATACAAAAAAAATTTTTAAACAATTTCATCAAAAAATCCGCCTCCCACCCCCCTCGACGCGCGATGGTCCTTTTTCGATGGTGTGCACGATTTCTCAAAAACTATTCAACCGATTGCCTTCAAATTTGGACAGAATGCTCAGCTGACATCCTTTTATCGTTTGATGAAGCAAAAAAGCAATACGTTTAATAGTTTTTTATTTATAACAGAAAATCGATCAATTTTTTTCGAAAAATCGATACTTCAAGTTCAAAACGTCACCAAATCGTCAATTTTTTTTTTCCCTTCATCGAACGATAGCTATATGTGTCTAAAGTAAAATGCTTTTTGGGTTTTTGTTGCAGGATGAACGTGAAGGCTGTAATCGTGCACACCATCAAAAAAGGACCATCGCGCGTCGAGGGGGGTGGGAGGCGGATTTTTTGATGAAATTGTTAAAAAATTTTTTTGTATGTAGTAAACAGATCAATAAAACTATATGCCAAGTTTCACAAGTTTTCCGTTGTATACTTTCTTCACAAAAAAATTCCCAAAAAGCGGTAAATTTTGCGAAAAAAAAGACAATCCCCCCTTAATTAGGTTTTTCGTCGTCGTTATTAGTCATTAGATGTGGCTTGAAATCAATTTCTTAAATGTCGTTATTTATTTGATTTTCAGTGGAATTTAGTGATTTGTGACTTTGATTTGCTTTTTTTTTATAGTTAATTCATGTAATCTGGTTACATTTTTTACAATTTTCACTTGTCTATTTAAGGGGGGAAATCACAGTAGCGCACAAAAAAATAGGCATATTTTCGGGAATTAATTTTGGCTGAATAAAAGTATCAATCGAAAATCTGTAAAGTAGGTTTTACAGCAATACTAAAAAAGTACAAAATGTAATTTTTTCAATAAAAAATATTTAAAAATGGCGGCTGCCCAGCATATGCCCCAAGGCGCCTTTTTTGAGCTCGCCGAAGACACAACTCGAGCACATTTTTACCGATCGACTTGAAATATTGACAGTAGCTTCGAAACATCTTTCTCCACGGAGCTACGTAGGATTTTTTCGATATATTGATTTTTCGCAAAATGGTGCACGTTTGAAAATAAAGTAAAATTTTTAACAAAAAAAAACGCCATAAAATCGTCGATAAAAAAAAAGTAAGCCACATAAAATAAAAAATCCTACGTAGCTCCGTGGAGAAAGATGTTTCGAAGCTACTGTCAAAATTTCAAGTCGATCGGTAAAAATTTGCTCGAGTTGTGTATTCGGCGAGCTCCAAAAAAGGCGCCTTGGGGCATATGCTGCGCAGCCGCCATTTTTTAATATTTTTTATTGAAAAAATTACATTTTGTACTTTTTTTAGTATTGCTATAAAACCTACTTTACAGATTTTCGATTGATACTTTTATTCAGCCAAAATTTATCTATCATATTTATCTATCTACGTTTTATTCTTCATTTTTATTATTTATTTATTTGTTTTTATTATGCATTTAATTGTTTTTATTACTTATTTATTTTAATTACTTATTTGTTTGTTGTGGCTTGAAAACAATTTGTTCAATTTAGTTATTAAGGGGTCAGGCCACCATAGAGGCCGCAAAAAGGCTTTTTGCGTTTTTTTCTCAGAAAAACTACAAAGCAAATCGAGATTACAAAAAAGGGTGTTTATTATACATATCAGTGACTGTACACAATAATTTTTTTGAAGCGCTTAATTTCAAAATGGCGGCTGTGCAGCGTTTATCTCAAAACAGCATTTTTTAAGTTGGTCGGAAACAAACTCAGACAATTTTTAACCGATTCACTCGAAACATTGAATATATCTTGAAAAACACATTGTCTATGGACGTACCTAGGATTTTTTTTTACATTGCATAGTTCATTTGTTATTAACAATTATCTGACGATTTTTAGGCAAATTTTTCACTTTCCAAAAATTTGCCTAAAAATCGTTAATAATAGATGAACTATGAAATATAAACAAAAAAATCCTACGTACTTCCATAGACAATTTGATAAACACCCTTTTTATAATCTCGATTTATTTTGTAGTTTTTCTGAAAAAATCCCCAAAAAGCCTATTTTTCGGCCTCTAGAGTGGCCTTAAGGCCTTAATTGAAGTTTCATTGGAATTTATTAATTAGTGGCTTTGATTTGTTTTTTTTTAAGTTACTTTATGTAATGTGGCGCACATTTCTTATTAACAATTTTGTCTTATCTATTTATTTTTCTTTCCATTATTATTTATTTGATTGTTGTAGCTTGAAAATAATTTTTCGTTTATGTAATTTAGTTCGTTTATGTAATGTGGCTAAAATTTTTTACTGAGAATTTTAAGTTATCTATTTGTGTTTCTTTTTCGACAATATTGACTTATCTTATTCTGTTTTTTGTTGTTGTCATTATTGCTTATTTCTTTTGGCTTGAAATAAATTTAAAAAATGTACTTGTTTACTAAATACTTGTTTACTACTAAAACTAAATTACTAAAAATAAAATGAACCGGTGCGATGGTCTAGTGGTTAGCGTGCTCGCCACTAAACCTGCGGACCGGGAGGTCCCGAGTTCGAAACCCAGCCGCGTACATTTCGTCGTGAAATGTTTTTCTTCGGCATTTCACGGCGAAATAAGACTAGTTCCACGACTGGGGAGCGAACTTGATGACCGGCTGTATTGGTATAGGTTTTCCGCAGTTTCCCTATACCCATGACAGATATGTCATGGTGAATACGATACAGAGGGGGAAGTCGGCTGCGGCCGCAGGTGGGGGGGGGGGGGGGTGTGGAATTGGCGGTAGAGGCGGATTGGGGGCTCGTTAAAAGGGAAGGACCCTGTACGACTGGAACAAACCCAATAAAAAAAAAATACTAAAAATAAAATGTTTACTACTAAAACTAAATTACTAAAAATAAATTTAAAAAATGTACTTGTTTACTAAATACTTGTTTACTACTAAAACTAAAAAAAGTGGGGAACTAAATTTTCGTTGCAATTTATTAATTTATGGCTTGGATTTTTTTTTTTAATAGTTAATTTGTATAATGTTGTTCCTTTAAATGTAATGTGTCTTTTTAAAATGGGTTACTTTTTATCATAGTTACTTTATGTAACGGGACACATTTTTTATTGATAATTTTGACTTATCTATTTACGTTTTTTTTCGACAATATTACGAGATTTATTTAGCCTTAAAAAAATAATGATCACGTATTTATTTGTAGTAGCTTGAAATCAATTTTTTTTAATTTACTTATTTTTTGATTTTTCATAAGAGTTTATGAATTTGTGGTTTTAATTTTCGTTTACAGTTAATATATGGAATGTACATTATTTTTATGCAGTGTGTCTTTTAATTGGCTACTTTATTTTATCATAGTTTATTTACTTTACGTGGCTTCATTTTTAAAAATGATTTGAAACAAAATTATTTTTAAAAAATTATTAATAATTAATAATATTTTATTAATTATTTTTGTTTCTTTCTGCAGTTTATTCATTCATTGCGCCATAAATTTGCTTTTTTTAAATAGTCATTTAATTCCTCCCATCAAAATGTATTTATTTACCATGCCTCAATCTTTTCGTTTCAACAATTTGTTTTGTTTACACTTTATTAATTCCTAGTTGCATGTTTGCCATGCTTATTCGCGTTTGCCTCACAGTTTATTCGCCCATTGATATTTTCCATTTTTTCCCATTTATTTATATTTTACTAAAAAAAAAACCGTTCGCCAATATTTTCGTCGTTCGAACAGACCATAGCGCTGTTGCAGTCGGAAAATTCGTTCGCGCAGTCTCGACGTTTGACGCGCGGCGACCTTTTAATCTTCGCACGTGTGCAAATATTTATCGGAGAACTAATCGTCGAAATGGCACTTACCGTTCGAGCTCGAGTAGTCCCATTCGTTCCACATATCGGCCATCTCAGTAGGTGCAGGGGGGAGGGGAGGTTCTACCGGAAATTGAGATCGGAAAAATTGAGATCCGAGTAAAGGCCGCTCCCGCTCGTTTTGCCCAGTTGTTCGAACTCTCGTTCGAACTGAACCCGCCTAATTCGGTACTCGACTCGTCGCAGTTTCGTGCGAATCACTCAATCCTCGCGCACACACCTCGAGCGATCTTCCGCTTTTGCGGTCGACCAAAAAAAAATTCCAAAAAAAAAACAAAATTCCAAAAAAAAAAACTTAAAAATCTTGACTTTCACGCAACGGCGAGGATTTCACCGACGGAAATTTTCGATCGTCCGAAACACTCGCGAGAACAAAGAAAACGGGCGAACGCGATGTTTTTGTTTGTTTTTTCGAAAATCGCAAACTCAAAATTTCCACGATTCCACGTGACGGCCGTTTTTTTTTTTAACTTTTTTTCCCGTAAAAACCGTGTTTTTGGGGATTTAGCTGCGAAATTTCGAATTTTCTCGTTGATCGGTACGCGTCGAGGGAACGAGTCGTGTCACGGTCTCCGCGACAGTTCCAACGAATGTAAAGACCGGCCGGTCCCCGTCCGGCTTATAAGTCGCGTCGTCACGTGACCCCGAATACGTGTTACTGCGCATGCGCCGGTAAATATTTACACGTCCGACGTATCCCCCCCACCCCTCTTGATCGCAGCCTTTCGAATATCCACGGACGAGTGCGCTGCGCGTGCGTATACGTTGTCGTAGTAATTTAACTCGCGCGCACGCACGTGCGCCTGTGTGCTTCGTGCGAATGCCGAATGGCAGATCCGTATCGTTGTGCGTCCACACGTGATCACAGAGCCGCGGTGGGAGAGATAAGAACAAATGAATAGAGATACGTTTGATCAAATTTTTTATTCTTTCTTCAATGAAATGCAGTCCATTGGTCAATATGAGTTGCTTGAATAAGTAATTTCACTTTAAGGAGTAAGGCCACTGTAACGGCCCAAAAAAAAGGTTTTTTCACTAATTTTTTGCTCCCGAAATTGAAGGTATTTGAAAAAAAACTTTTAATGGTGTTATCGGGCATACATTAAACTTTATTATAAAATTTTATTACAGTAAAAAAAAAACAAAATGGCGGTTCCACAGCTATCTTCCCGTGACATGTTTTGCTTCCAGGGCTCCGCGGCACGCAGCACCACTGGTGCACTTTTGAATCTAGAACAAAAAAAAAACCATTAATCTAAAGGGCTATAGCTAGAGAATGTCGATCGGATTTTAAAAAGTATCAATTTTTGTGGATTTGGCGTGCGTTTGAAAAAAAAAATTGATTTTTGACGAAAAAAACGGCAAGTTTTTTGTTAATAAAAAATCAATAAATAAAGTTCTTGAAAATTCCGATCGATATTCTCAAGATAATGTTCACATCTGTTCACATCTGGTTAAAATTTCAAGTAAAAAAAATGAAAATTGTTCGAGTTATGCTGCGTACCATTTTGAAAAACCATGTTTCGAGAAAAACGGGTTTAAAGTTTTGCGAATAGTTTTTTATTGGAAAAAATTTAAAAAAGAAGTTAAAAGGATTTAAACTATTTTTAAACTAGAGGGTTTAAACTATTTTTTAAGCCAATAAAAAAAAATCGATTTTTCAAAAAATTTACAGTGGCCTTACTCCTTAATGACCAATTTGCAAGTAACATTAATCGTTCGTAATTTTAATCGTGAACATGATTTTTTCTTCTTTGATAACTCATTATTAATATCAACAATTAACATAATAATTTAACAATGATTATTGGAAATAATCATTGCAATTGTAATAATGTTAATTGTTTGCATTGATAATGGATTGTCAAAGAATAAAAAAATCATTTTCATAATGATTAAAATTACGAACGATTGATATTACTTGCAAAGTGCTCATTATTAACATTAACATAATCGTAATGAGAGTTATTTCATATTGTTTGAGGGCAGGTATACACCTAGATAGTGGACGTCGAGGATTTAGAAGCTATGAACATTCCGTCGACCGTAGAAGATCAACACGATGGGCCTGGTATCGATGATTCCATCTGAGTCGACAAATTTCATGATTTATTCATTCGCAAATTTCCAAACGCGTTTTTCTCAAAACCACGTTTTTCAAATCGGTAATCAAAATTTCTCGAAAACCAATGAACCGATTGCCTTGAGGTTTTTTGTGGTTATTCTATACACCATTATCTAGTACTTGTCATGGGATTTTTTTTCCGTTACTTAGTTTTTGTTTTATAGGCAAAATAATAACTAATTGTTGGCCCAAAAATCACTATTTATGTTCAAACGTCCGCCATTTTGTGATAAATCGATATTTTCAAAATCGGCAGTGACAATTACTAGATTATAGTATCTAATTTAATAATCTTTTTGGTTTTGTTTTTCAGATGATTTTTGAAAAAAAAACTCCAGTGGGTACCGTTTACGCAGATTTTTTTACGACGCTCCAAGGATCATACAATATCCTTGTATATTATTGATATTGTTAAATAAAGAAAATTAAACATATTTTTGAATGTATATACTTTAGATAATTAAAACACCAATAGTTTTTCTTGAAAAAATTCACAAAAATGAACTTTTTTCCGGCTCCTAGGTGTTTATCTCCCCTTCTTAAATGCATTATTAATATCAATAACTTGAAATAAGAATGACAATAGTAACAACAATTATTTCATGTTATTCGTTAACCCACTATTGACATTAACAATTTCCTATGATTGTTAGGTTGTATCAATAATTATCGATAATAATGATAATGATTTTTTATTCTTTTATAATCAATTATTAACATGAACAATTCACAATAATAATGATGATTGTTAATATCAATAACTTTTTATAATAATGATAATAGTAGCAACAATTATTTCACATTATTTGTTACCCTACTATTAATATTAATAATTTAAAATCATTCTTAGGTTGTATCAATAACTATCGATGGGAATAATAAATGGAATAATAATAATAATTGTAAGAACAATTATTTCGTATTTGTTATCCTACTATTAATATTAAAAAATTCATATCATTGTTAGGTTGTATCAATAACTATCAATGGGAATTTTAAGGAGAATAATAATAATCGTAAGAACAATTATTTTATATTATTTTATGATTCATTATTTTTTTTTTTTTTTTCGTGAGGGGTAAAAATGCCTGACGCATCGTCAGGGGATAGTCTTATCCGTCAGGGAATAGCCCTGGTATGTGGGCCTTGCACCCACTAAAAAACCTTCTCGTTTCACAGGCATGGTTCCACCCTGGGACTACCTTACGGCATTACTTCACTATTAATTTTGGCAATTCGATATCATTGTTAGGTTTTATCAATAATTATCGATGGTAATGATAATGGTTTTTTATTCATTTATAATCCATTATTAATGTGAACAATTCACAATAATAATGATGATTATTAATATCAATAACTTGTAATAATAATTATAATAGTAGCAACAATTATTTCATATTATTTGCTAACCCACTATTAATATCAACAATTTCGTATCATTGTTAGGTTGTATCAATAACTATCAATGGGAATAATAACGAGAATAATAATAATAATCGTAAGAACAATTATTTTGTTATTTTATAATTCACTATTAATATTGACAATTCGATATCATTGTTAGGGAACATCAATAAATATCAATTATAATAATAATTGTATGAACAGCTATTAAATATAATACAATAATCCACAATTGATAACAATAATTCAATATCTTCGTTTGATAGTATTGCGATATCAATATCAATAAGAATAATAATAGCATTAATAATGATTGATAATAATAATAATGATGATGATAAGGTAATTGACAAACATTCAATTATTCAATTATTGTGTTAATCTAGAATTGCAAACACGTAATGAATTTAATATTTCATATAGCGAAAATAGTATCAATTATTGATTATATTGATGACAATTATTGAATATTATTTATTTGATCATGCAGCATCGAGTTTATTCAGTAAATTGAATATCCAGTATGCATATTAGGCTATCAATAATTAGTAATAATGATTATTATTATAGTTCAATATTATTAATTACATCGTCCAGTATCACGATTGGTCAGCTAATTTGATAATCCTGCATCACAATTGAGTAATAAATTTAATTTCAATTTTTTAGATCATAATAACGATAATTAATAATAATAGTATCGAATTGGCATTGATAATGTATTGACAGGATCAATACATTATCGATTTCCAATAATCATTGTTACAATGTTTTGCAATGTCAAGACCAACGTTGATATCGCCGAAGACCTCTTAAAAATCAATTATCGATGATAAAGATCTTTTTTAAAATGAATCGCCGTCAATCATTGATACTCTATCAATGATCCTTCCGAGTAAGACGATTGAGAATAAAGGTTGATGAAGGGAAAAAAAGTAATGACGTGTGCCAGCTAGGTATCACCTTGTCATGACAGGCTGTCATATGTTGGCTCGCGAATGAATCACGTTGCTCGAAAAAATGACGCGTCGATCTTTTCTTGTCGAACTTACTGACACAATTCCTCGCAATTTCAAGATCGAACCAAGAAACGTGGGAACGAAAGTCCTCGTAAAAAATCCGTCGGCCTTTATCATTGACGATAACGATTTTTAACAATACTTCGACTCGTGCATTCAGGAGTGGATTTCCCTGCGGCCAAAACAGGCCATGGCCTGGCAATATTTCGTCAGTTTTTTTTTTTTGTGAACTTATTAACGTTTGTATTAACACTTCGCCATAATTATCAGCAATTACCTGTACGATAGTTTTCGGAAATTTTCTCCGTTATTTTTTCACAGAACGTAATGATCGAGTGTCGAAATGCGTGCTTTTATAATGTTAAGAAAGTTTCGTTGATTTGAGGCGGTACACACAAAAATTTCAATTTAAGGGGTCACACCGCTCTAGGATTTTGAAAAATTGTTTTTTTTTTAATTGCTTAAACAATGCTAAAATATCGTAAAAAGTCGTTTTTCTCGAAACCACTATTTTCAATCTTAGCGAATACATTATTTCAACACGGTTGCATACATCAGTTAAAATTGTTGACAATAGCGTCACTTTCTTTATAAAAGTACGTAGGGTTTTTTCTATTCGATGTAAACTTTTTATTTTATCACTAATTTATTGCTTATATGTTTTGGGAAAAAATCGAATTTTTTGGTCAAACGTGCACCATTTTTACAAAATTTGATTAAATAAAAAAATCCCTACGTACTTCTGTAGCTAATAGTGTATAGATTTTATTTGTTTTGTTTTTTGTTTCTGATATTATATTTCACGGGAAATTTGTCCGCTACTGGAGGTGTTTTTTTTAAATTTCATTTCGAAGACTAGCTCTTTCGCCGCCATTTTGTACAAAAATAACAATAAAAAATTTTATACTTAAATATATGCTGAATAATCCCTCTAAAAAGAATTCCCATTCCTTTTATTGTACTGCAAAAAAAAATCGTCAACGTTAAGTCTTCGTTTCGGCCGCTAGAGGGGTGTTACCCCTTAAAACATTGAAAACTGGCCAGGTTACACACTCTATATAAATCATAATTATATCCATAATTGTCCGATTTTCAATTTAAAAAAATCGTAATTACAGTAGCTACGGTTGCACGTAGCCATTTTATATATAAGCCAGAATATAAATAAAAAATTTCGCCAAAAATACACTTTTATTTCAAAGCCAGCAATTTTTCGAAAAACGGCCACGTACAACGAGAACTACATTTATATAGATTATAAAACTTTTTTGTTTTAATTTTTCAGACATTTTTCACATTTTTTATACAGAGACTCTATTATTTCTCAACACCGTTGTGAATTTTTAATTTTTGATAATAAAAACCTCCACAAAATAAGTTTTAATGTATGCTTAACACCCGACCTTTCTTCCAAATCTTCAATAAATAATCTAGCAGAAAAAAATCGGCAGAAACGACCTTTTTCGGCCCGTCACAGTGGTGTTTTTCCCTAACTAGGATCTAATTGAGTCAGATAACTTTTTTCGTTGCCTCGCGGCCTCCTACGATACTATTTTGTGGAATATATATTTTTTCCTTACATAAGCATTAAATAATGCTCATATAAGGACAATTTTATAAACGAGATGTTGAGGAATCGGCTTCGATTCGACCAGTGAGAATTCCAAGGTCGTGGTGGAAAGAAAAAAAGGGAGTTTTTTTCGTTACGTTTCGATCCTTGGTTCGGATCCTCTTCAGAAACTTGATTTGTTCTACAAATTTCGCGATACAAATTATATTAATAGAGTTTACGGATTTTCTATAGTTGTACTTTGTGTTATGAATATGTTATTAAATGTATTTTAATGATTTGTGTAAATTTTGTGTTAGTTTTTTCTCTCTTAATTTTTCAATCATGGAGATATTGTATGAGTGATTATTTTTAAAATGTTAATTTATTCTTTTTGTTGAGTAACAAGGGTGGTGTGTGGGAGTGTGATGTTATAGGAATGATGAGAATTATGTTAGATGACGAACCTGAATATTTAATCAATTTAAACCTGAATAAATTTAAACCCAAACGAACCTGAATATTTAATAAATTTTAAAGTTTTAAATATTTAATAAATTTAATCAATTTTATAAATATTTAAAACAATTTCATAAATCTGTTTTGTATCAAAACACATGGTTGATTTAAACGTACCAGAGATATATTTAGATAAAATATATCTGCTTTTGCAAAGTCAATGTGTCTTAAGTTTAAATATATTGTTATTTCGAACAAATGAAAAATTGCATTCGAATTGCTATTATGTTGTTTAGCGACGAGCAAATTTACCCTATTTTCTCATATACGATACATATTTATTCGTGTTGTTAACGATGCTTAATGATGAAGAAATATTTTTTAAAAATCACTCTGTATCACTACCGTCTCGATATATACGAGGAGGACGTTCATCTCGCATATATCACGAGACGTATAATTTCCACATCTTTCGGAATACACTCGGCCGAACACAAGCGAAAATGTGCAAAATTCGAGGTGCGTCGATGCGTTTCGCGGACTCAGTCGTATGCTCGCTCGGAGTACATGTGGCGCGCGGGAGAAGCCTCGGCGCCCGGCGCCACACCGCGGCCACAGAGTGTACTACGGGACTGGGTTGAAATTCCGAACTTCGAAAGATCAGAACGCTCAAAACTCCGAAAGAATTTTACACGAAAGACCAAAACACCGAAAATCGGAAAACCGTCAAAATAATTCGGCTATGGAAGTTTTAAAAGTTTCAAAATTTTCAATGAATCGACGAATTATTATAAGAATTTTGTTTTAATAAGTTGTGATTTTACGTCAATTTTGAAATTTGTCTAGACAATGTTATACGTTCTGCGTCATTTACAATCAACTGTGTAGACGTTCGCTGGCATGATCTTGACGAACCTTGCAATTTTGCAACATTAAAATTAGGTATTTTAAACCGTCGGCGCATTCGAAGTTCGGAATTTCAACCCGGCCCCCATGTCAAGATCATGTCAGCGAAAGTCTACACAGCTGACTGTAAATGATGTAAAACGTATTACATTGTGTAGTCAAATTTCAAAATTGACGCAAAATCACTTTTTTAATAATAAAACAAATTCTTGAAATAATTCGTCGATTTATTGAAAATTTTGAAATTTTAAAAACTTCCATACCCGAATTATTTTCACGGAATTCGAATTTTCGGAGTTTTGGTGTTTCGTGTGAAATTCTTTCGGAGTTTTGGTGTTTCGTGTGAAATTCTTTCGGAGTTTTGATCTTTCGGTCCATCTTGAATTTCGGAATATTAAAATTCGGAATTTTAAACCGTCGGAGCAGTCAAAGTTCGAAATTTCAAACCGGCCCCTGTACTACGCTTTATGAATTTGCTAGTTAATTCACATTGAAAAACCTTAATAGACCTATTTACTCTATACGACTAAATATTGTTTAGAGTACAAAAAAAATACTTTGTACTCTAGTAACACCAACCTTCTAGTAACACCAAAGCTTCTAGTAACACCAAAGCTTCTAGTAACACCAACGTTACTAGAAGCATATAAATTTGTTCCTACCCAACGCTGCTAAATAGATCTCGATTTAAATAAACAAATAAATATAAAATAAATCTCTGGAATGTTACAATAAAAAAAAACATTGTTTTCACAAAAATGTTCGTTAAGGGGTAAGGCCACGGTAGAATTTTCAAAAACTCGATTTTTTTTGTCGCTAAAACGGTGCTTTATCATCATAAGAATAAGTTACTATTCGATTTATAGCAAGAACATTTGTTTTCACCGACTTTGAGCGTACAACGTAAGCCCACCTCTGGCACAGCCATAGAGTACCTAAAACTTTAAACGCGTTTTTCTGATTAATCGAAAACTTTTAATTTTATGAGCAGTTTTATACGAAATTTTTCACTGAAAATTCATTCAAATACCTACAACTTTTGAATAAAACAATATTTTTTAAATTCCGTACGTACTTCTCTAGGTATTCCAATGTAGATTGACGAGAATTTTTGTTTTTTGTTCTAAGTAAAAAATTGTGGATGCTAAATGACACGCCGCGGAGTGCCTAAAAAAAAGACAACAAAATAAAATATTAGTAGTCAGCCATTTGGTACATCGAAAAAAAAAAAATTTTTTTTTCTAGCAGCTCGATATTCATACTAAATAGACGTGTAATTAATTTTATGAATGAATCAGTGTTTCATACGAAAAAAAATTGTTAAATTTGCACATGATTTCATGCCCGTTACTGTGACCTAACTCCTTAATTCAAATAAACGCATTTAGTTGATTCACTAAATCGTTTTTATCTGTATATCGTAGCTCTCTCAACCGGAAGTTCATTTCCTAAGCTTTCTCGATCCCCGTTAATCTGCAATCATTTTCCTTCAACGGGACGAAAATTCGGGAGTCCCAGGTCCGTCCCCCGTTACCGAGGGACTTTGACGTTGACCGTCAAAGTTCCGAGTCATTCGGCCGAGTCGTTTTCGAGAAAAATTCAAAAAAAAATATTCCCACCGATTTCGTGTTTCCGCCTGAAGCGGCACAGTCGTAAATCCGCCCCTGCCTGCGGACGATCTCGTGCTCGTGACGTCGAGCGGAATGTTGATAATAAAGTTTCATTTTGCCACGACTCGCGAGAGGCCGTTCGTTACTATCGAAGCGCTTTCATCATCGAACTGTACTTCTCAATTTTCATTGCCGTATTTGCATCTTTTTATCTCACGTACGCATCTCTCTCCGTACGTGTCACTGTACACGTGCGCGAAGTCTATTAATCATAGCTCTCTCGTGACTGGAATCATCGAGCGCCACCTGATAACCGTCTTATCGCCAATTGCTCAGCAATTTGAGATTTACCCCCCCCCCCCGCCCGCCTCTCTGCCCCGCCCGTGCATCGCCATTGATGCAATCATGGCAAATTGAGGGCCGCATTTTTCACTGACAATGAGAGTCTCAAATTCGACTCTCATTGCTCCACTCGGAGTGTCCCAATTAGGAAAATATTCTTCATCGTAAGGACCGCGATGCAACGACTATAATTTCATCAGTCTGCTCTGTCATTTTGTACTCGTTGCGATGACGGTGAAACGAACGAGATTTTTTTTTAGTTAAAAACTACCCCTAAATCAATCGATTCGTTGTAACTTTAACTTAAATTATAAGTAACTTGAGGAATCATCACAGTGTGATCGCCCGAAAAATAGCCGATTTTCGCGATTTTTTTTTAGGAGGATAGGATGATGGGCGTAGAATATCCACAGTCGAATATCCATAAGTGAATATCCATGAATGCGAATATCCATAAGTACGAATATCCATAAATCCAATATCCATAAGTACGAATATCCATAAATGCAAATATCCGTAAGTACGAATATCCATAAGTGCGAATATCCATAAGTACGAATATCCATAAGTCGAATATCCATAAATGCGAATATCCATAAGTCGAATATCCATAAGTACGAATATCCATAAGTACAATATCCATAAGTCGAATATCCATAAGTCGAATATCCATAAGTCGAATATCCATAAGTCGAATATCCATAAGTCGAATATCCATAAGTACGAATATCCATAAGTACGAATATCCATAAGTACGAATATCCATAATTACGAATATCCATAAGTGCGAATATCCATAAGTCGAATATCCATAAATGCGAATATCCATAAGTACGAATATCCATAAATGCGAATATCCGTAAGTCGAATATCCATAAGTCGAATATCCATAACTCGAGTATCCATAAGTACGAATATCCACAAGTGTGAATATCCATAAGTCGAATATCCATAAATGCGAATATCCATAAGTACGAATATCCATCAGTCGAATATCCATAAGTACGAATATCCATAAGTCGAATATCCATAAGTGAATATCCATAAGTCGAATATCCATCAGTCGAATATCCATAAGTACGAATATCTATAAGTACGAATATCCATAAGTCGAATATCCATAAGTCGAATACCCATAAGTCGAATATCCATAAGTGAATATCCATAAGTAGAATATCTATAAGTACGAATATATATAAATGCAAATATCCATAAGTACGAATATCCATAAGTCGAATATCCATAAGTACGAATATCCATAAGTCGAATATCCATAAGTACGAATATCCATAAGTCGAATATCCATAAGTACGAATATCCATAAGTCCAATATCCATAAGTCGAATATCCATAAATACGAATATCCATAAGTCCAATATCCATAAGTGCGAATATCCATAAGTCGAATATCCATGAGTCAAAATCCATAAGTCGAATATCCATAAGTCGAATATCTATAAGTGCCAATATCCATAAGTGAATATCCATAAGTAGAATATCCATAAGCACGAATATCCATAAGTAAGCATAGAGTAGAAATGAGTGCCCGAAATGGCGGAAGGTAGAGGAAAAGTGAGTATAGACGGAACCCAAACAAACCCGAACAAACTCACTTATCTCTACCTCCCGCCATTTCTGGCACTCATTTCTACTCTATACTCACCTATCGATATTCATACTTATGGATATTCGACTGATGGATATTCTTCTTATGAAATAAGAAGATTAAAAAAAGCTTCCATAGGAACAGAAGGAATGACGTAAAGAATTTTCTGTTAAAATTTCAAACGAATACCTTGAAAACTCTTCATTTGAGAGTGGCCACCGTTTTGAAAAACACCATTCCAAGAAAAATGCGTTTAAAGTTCTAAGAAAGGCTTAACTTTTCCTAAGAAAGGCCGGAGCGACCGAAATAATTCGAATTTCGATCTAAAAATTGGACAGAACTTTTATAACCGTGTATACTATCGGATAATGCAAAAAACCGTTTTTTTTGTTGAAAATTTTACGCTGTGCTTTTTTCCTTAAGGGGTTGAAGTTTGCATCGTTGGAATGCGACGAAATGTCTTTTATAATTCTTTTTTTCATTATTATCCAAAATCATACGTTGTAAATTCGTTGCAGATCGTAAAATCAGAATCCTAAAAATTGTTCGCGTGATTGTGGTAGCTGATATAAAGGAAATTTTGGAAATAGAAATTTTGGAAATAGAAATAAAAAGTTTCATTGCATTCCAACGATGCAAACTTCAACTTTACGGTAACTTGATGAAAAACAAAAAAACGTACACACGGTCGATTAAATTACTAATGAGGACCAATTGAGTGAACTCCAACGTTGAGTAAATTAATTTTTAGGAATTTCTCTGAATAATTGTCGCAACAATTGTGAATTTCTTTTGTTAAGTTTCAGAAGTTAAAAAATAATAAACGATAATTATACTGATAGCAACGTAATAATAATAATAGCGAGAAGAATCATTAGCAATAATCGATAATCGTAATAATAAAAAGATGAAGCAGACGAAAGAAAAGCAGAATAGGAACAATAACAAGATCCATGATAAAAACAAAAGCAATTTAAGAATTCATTCGATTCATTTGCTAATGAGAATTAACTGAGTGAACTTTAACGTTGACAAAATTAATTTAAATTAAATTCTCCGAATAATTGTCGTAACAATTGTACCTTTTATTTTTATTTTCTAAATTGGAAAATTATAAACAATAATTACAGCAGCAGCAACATAATAATAGTAATAATAGCAGAAAGAACCATAACAATAATAATGAGAAGAAAAAAAGTCTAGGACTAACAATAATAATAATAATGATAAAATCAATTGAAGTATTGGCTCGATTAGTTAGCTAATCAGAACTAATTGAGTGGGCTTCAATATTGAGGAAACAAATTTCAATGTAATTCTCTGATCAATTGTCGTCACAATTCTACATCTATTTTCAAAAAAAAGTTTTCGAAGTAAAAAAATCATAAATAATAATTGTACAGGTAGCAACAGACTAGTAATAATGTAAACAACAAAGCTGATAATAATAATGATAATCAAAAGAAGAAGAAGACGAAGAGGCAGACAAAGAGGAAGTACAACCAACATCAATAATAATAATTAAAAAAATCAATTTAAGAATAACTAGACTGAATCAAAAACTGATGAATCATTATAATTCCACGATTACGATGACCCCGACGGCGTCAATATTTCGTCACCTTCACACCCGCATTTCTCACCAATTCTTTTTTCAATCAATGCCTTGTAAATAGAAACAAAAAATCCAAACATTTACTAAATCCTTGACAGTCATAATCGTCGGCGTTGGAAAAAATGCCCTTAGTCTACGGGTGTCAGCGAATGGTAAATAACAATATAATAATTATCGCAGCAGCAAAATAAATTATAATGAAATAATGATAACAATTGATCAATATTTGCTGTGCTTAAACCTAGCTTTTCGTACAGTATCGAAGGCCGCACTTTAGTCCTAACGATAACAAATAATAATAATAGAAAAACAATCACGAATCCAAATTTCCACGTGCCCACAATTTATATATATATATATATTTATGGGGTGTTTGGCACATGGACCGACACAATTTTTTCGAGGATTGGGGGGATCATTTGCTACTTTTTTCACCCTTAGACCCAATGTCCTAAGTGTCACGGTTATTAAGATAATATGTATTTCCGTTTTTTTTTTAATTACTCGAAATTTCGCCTTTAAATCATCATAACTTTTTTATTTGTGGTTGTAATTGCACGAAATAACTTTTGTTATATTTTGCAATATATGTTTATTATAAATAAATCACTATTTGATACAATTGGTTTCAAGAAAATTATTCATGAGTATCCAAAGTCTCAAAAGTGCGTAAATGTATGAAAACTGTCAACTTGTAAATACATTATAAAAAAAAACTGCCATTTTGAACTTAGCTTTGATTCAAAAAGTTCTGTAACTTGTCATAGAAATCATTTCATAGAAATCATTTATTATGTGGTCAAAATAAAGAGAAGTTTTTATTTTTATAATGAATTTAGGAGTTGAAATATTTCATACATTTACACATTTTTAAGACTGGAAGCTCAAGAGTCACTTTCTTGAAACCAATCGTATCAAATGATGATTATTTCATAATAAACATACATTGCAGAATACAACAAAAGTTATTTCGCGCTATTGCAACCACAAATAAAAAAGTCACGACGATTTAACAGCGAAATTTCGGGTAATTGAAAAAAAAACGAAAAAAATCATATCCCAATAACCGTGACTCTTAAGACAAATGGTCTAAGGGTGAAAAAATTAGAAAATGAGCCCCAAAATCCCCGTAAAAATGCCTCGGTCCATGAGCCAAACACCCTGTATATTTATATATGTATATATATGTATGTGATATTCCGCGGCTTCCGAGGCATGACGTCGCTTCCTGGACGTTTAATTATCAATAATCGAACGAGGACAGGCGTTTCCCAACTCCATACAAACGACGTATAGATGCTACAAAGCGCGAAACCGTTCGCGATCTGTACTCGAACGACCTCGATACGACGTTTTCCTTTTCAGAAATGCACATACCGCGTTCATGTGTATTGCAAAAATTCATCATTTTACCTTCCCAGTAGGCCAATTTTCTCGGGAACACAACGACTCAACTGCATCGACGTTTATCGTTTTTCCCTTCAAGCTCGTGCAATTAAATGGCTGCATGAAAACAAGCGATAAATACATTGCAATGAGCATGAACTCCTTGTATAGGAAATTGCACTTTATATGCAACACCTGCTATTGAAATATGGGAATTTCGAAGACTTCTTTTGTACAGTGGCGTTGGGGAACAATAGCTCGTTGTCGGTTGGTGAGTTTGCGTAGGTGACATACAAATTTGATACCGTCCAACTTGCTACGATCGTTATTATACATATATATATATTCATGCATAAAACAATTGATGATTCACAAATGCGTAGTGAAACGTATTAACCTGTCATTGCTATATTTACCGCATGCCATTGTAGTTTTATTCGATCCAGAGATAACCTTGATATTCATGCCCAATTATAATCATGATAATCATAATAATTAAATAATTGCAATTATAATATGTATAATATTAACAACGACGAGTAATAATAATAATAGCAGTACAAATCATTGATATCTTTAAAACAATAATACAAAAAAATTGTTGTCATTGTGAACATTTATTCTGATTTTTTATTTATTCATTAGATTTTTGTTTGTTGTTATTTTCAGGATTACTATTTTGACATTATTTTGTTGTTATTATAGTTTTCATTATTATAAATAATTATAGATACTGTTTGATTGTTATTTTGTTGTTATAACCATCATCATCATCATCATCATCATTATTATTTTTATTTTCAATATTATGTATAATATTTAAAATATGGAAACTGTTATTCCGGTATTATTTTGTTATCATAAATATCATCACCATCATCATCATTATCATCATTATAATTATCATTATCATGTATAATATTTAAAATATGAAAACTATTCTTTAGGGAATTATTTTGTTATTATAACCATTATCATCATCATCATCATCATCATCAACATCGTTATTATTATTATTGTCAGTATTATGTATAATTTTTAAAATATGGAAAGTATTTTTCAGGTATTATTTTGTTATTATAACTATCATCACCATCATCATTATAATTATCATTATTATGTATAATATTTACAATATGAAAACTATTCTTTAGGGAATTATTTTGTTATTATAACCATTATCATCATCATCATCATCATCATCATCATCATTATTATTATTGTCATTATTATGTATATTATTTAAAATATGGAAAGTATTCTTCAGGTATTATTTTGTTATTATAACTATCATCACCATCATCATCATCATTATTATTATCATTATTATGTATAATATTTAAAATATGAAAACTATTTTTCAGGTATTATTTTGTTATTATAACTATCATCATCATCATCATCATCATCATCATCATCATCATCATCATCATCATCATCATCATCATCATCATCATCATCATCATCATCATCATCATCATCATCATCATCATCATCATCATCATCATCATCATCATCATCATCATCATCATCATCATCATCATCATCATCGTAATTATTATTATTATTGTTGTTATAATTTTATGACTATTCGTTTATATCCAGTTTCAAAATTAGTAAATAGATTCACAAAAAAATAAAATACGTTTTTTGCATTCTCCGAAACTAGTTTAAAAATTGTTGCATTTTTTTATCCATTGATAAACTATAATTGTTCGGTTTTGAAAGGAGAAAATTCCTGTATATTTTCGATTACTATATGCAACGGCAAAGTTCGCGGTTTCCCCGCTCCAACTGGCTGAAATACATCAATGTGTATTATTTTCGTGCGCGAAGAATTTTCGCCGATGCACGGCGCATTTTCCAAATAAATATTCGTTTCTGTAGAATCGCGAGTGGGTTATGAGAGAAGAATAGAAATATATTCAGCGCATTATTCGCAGCCACTCACCGTCGAACGAGATGCGAAACGCTTACGTCATCGAACGTTTAGGAATCGCATGAATTTAAAGCACTTTTTTTTTTACTCACCGTGAACGCTGTTGTACCGAGGATTTCTCAGAGCCCGGGATAAAAAAAAAGAATTATTTCGTAATAGGTGAATTCGACCGTTACGAAGTTTTGGCGATTGCGTATTCCTGGAAACCATTGGGGAATATTGGATCGTCGATTTTTTGCTTATGACGAATTTATCACACCCGCCTCTCTCGCCAAATTAATTTCCATGCCAATGTAATTTTAGCTCGCGAGGATATAACATTACTTTGTTATGGGATGTAAAAAATTATTACGACGTACTTGCCGTTGGGAGGAAACATTGTCGCAATGCTTTTGACATCGTGAATTTTAGTGTGAAATTATTTTAAAAGTTCGGATTTGAGACAAAAAGAAGTGAGATATCGAAAAATGTGTGCTCGATGAGGTTAGGGTAGCATCATTTTTCAATTTGTCATCTTTAAAATGTAAATAGGGAAATTACTATAGACAACAAAATTACTTTACAATTACTCGTGAACTTTTAATTAATAAAAATGATTAATCCGTAATGATTAATTTTATTTAGTTAAAATTGCATTTTTCTATTTAATCAAATTTAATACATTTAATGGAAATTAAATACTTTTCTTAATTGAAATAATAATAATGTTCATCATATCGTCAGCGATCGTGAGATGTCCCATTGAATTTTGATCCTCATCGAATCGAGGGAAATAAAGAACGGCGGTGAAATTTGCATCGTTGCAGCAGTGCAACGATTTTTTTTATTTTTCTTTATTTTTATCATTGTAATAGAAAAATATTTTTTGCAAATTGTGGTCGTAAATCTCTAATGAGACTGCGCAAAACTATTCTACCGATTTTCACAGCCTAAATTGACAATTTTTTGTTGCTGTCAATTGAAAATAATTGTTGCGATCGAACGATGCAAACATCGAAATGACTACAAAGAAATGTTAAGCGATTTCATATTATTACATCGATACTCAGCACGATATGATTTTTCTAATCGTAATTAAATTACCCATGCAAATGATCGATTGTAAATCACGGGTAAAAGTTTACAATTTTTATTCATTGTTCAATTTTTGAAAAATCCATGTTTCATTCGTAGTTAAAAAGAAGGGATAAAATTCGGAATAAATAACACAGATTTAGTAAGCTTAAAATTACTTTATTAACTCTTAACTTTACACATGGGTGTGTACCTACACACACACAAAAACACACACACACACATACACACCGGTCAGACCGTTTATAACTTTTTCAACATTTTTCATTCTTGTGGTTTTTTTTGTTTCCTTGTATTATCATCGACGATATTATTACATCGTTACTTATGCACGTAAACTTCGCGTGACGCCCGTTTCATCTCGTCGCATTATAGTTTCTCTCATACCACTTGAAAGTGCCGTTGGACAACGTATTTATCGTTCTCATCGTTA
>OZ023318.1:52246256-52328756 GCA_964007375.1 Ophion obscuratus | reverse complement strand
GCGCAGTTGCGAAAAGTTCGGGCCCGAACGTCGCCCCTCGACCCAGTTAGGTGTTCGATTCATTCGTTTCACTCGTAAGTTTTTTTGTTCGTTTCGTTTCTCATTGTTTTGTTTTTCGTTTTTTTGTTCACGAGCTACATGTCGACCAGTTTTTTTTTTCTCTTCTTTTTGTTGTCATTAACATTAATTATTTTTGGCTTGGTAACTATGTGAAGTTTCACGTAAATCACGAAAAAAAAGAAGAAAGAAAGAGATCGGGTGGAAAAAATGCGACGATTTTCAAGCTCGCTATAGATTGGGCACTTGGATCTTTTTTTATTATTGAAATTATTTTCTAATAATGAAAAATAATGTAAATAATTTTGTTTTCAACTGTAAAAAATAATTAAAATTAAAATAATTTTTGTATAATAAAAAATAATAAAAATAAAAATTATTTTTTAATAATAAAAAATAATTAGAATAAAAATTATTTTTTAATAATAAAACATAATTAAAATGTTATTATTTTTCAAGAATAAAAAATAAGTTAAAATGATATTATTTTTCAATAATAAAAAATAATTAAAATTAAAATAATGTTTCGCAAATCTTTCGGCCTCGCTTTCCCCTCGTCTACACCATTTCCCTCCGTCTGTCCCTGGGAATTGACTTTTTCATCGCGTGCGTTCAACGCAACACGACAGGCACATGAGCCCTTTCGGAAAATTTACGAACGCTTGAGGACACGAGCAAATCCTAGACTACGCAAAATGAGGGAAACGAAAAAGAAAGTAAAAGACGAAAAAAATATATATGTATATATATATATATATATATATGTAATGTACGTAAATGCATGTGTGATTTTTCTTTTCGGTGGCAGTATTTCCATAGCGAATAAACCCGCTATAAATACTCGTGAGCTCGAAATTATCGAACATACGAATATACATTTACGTTATTATCATGTGTTAATTGTTGTTGTTGTTTTTTTAATTGTTCTTTTTATTTTTTTTTTTTTCGTTATATATTCAGCACGACGTAATTCGCGCGCCGATGGAAGCATTGCTAATATAATTCACGCACGCACACAAATACACGCATTCTCGTTTAACTACAGTAAATACGTAACTTTTTAAGTAACGCTCAGTTTTTTCGTCTCTCGATACCATTTTCTTCGTTTTTCTCCTTTTTGTTCATTTTTTCGTCCTTTTTTTTTCTCGAAAAGAAAAAAAAGGAAAAAGAAGACCAGTGTGTGTCTTTTTTTCCGTCACGCTCTCCCTCTCTCTCTCTCTGTTTCTTGAAACGCGAATGTACCATTCGCGGGCATTTTTGGTCCGTTTCGCGCGAGTGACAGGGGGTTCCGCAGGGTCCTGTTTTTTTTTTTTCATCTGTCATATTGGACCAATTGCATTTTGTGCTTTGTCATCGGAGGTGACGAAAAAAGAAAAAAAATGGGCTTGACGTTTGCATGTTTATAATAATAATAATAATAATAATAATAATTATTATTATTATTATATATATATAATTATAATAAATATATATAATTAATTATATATAATATACAATATATATATATAATATATAAATATATTATATATATATATATATATATGGGATGTTCCACGCCATTTTAGCTAGTCCGTGACCCCGACCATTTTTGGTTTTTCTGATTTTTTTTTTTGGTAAAATTGTACTCCATGAAAGGAACGAGAGTAGCTCCATATCCACACCAATTTATAGATTTTTATCTCTTCTTTTTTAGGAGTTGTAATTTTCCAAAAAAAATGTCGATTTCAGAAATTTTGGAAACGTTTACACTGATAACTCCTGAACTAATTGAGATATGCACAAATTACACTATATCATTTTCTTTCGTTTTGAAGCATATTTTCGTAAAAAAATATGAAAAAGATTATCAATTGTCAATGCCAACGTTTTTTTGCTTCTAAAGTGAAAACTTTTTTTTTTTTTAATTATCTGAAATAGAATGACCCATTCTACGATGTTTAAGACTAGTCTCATCGTGGGCCCATTGTTACTTCTATTTTTTTCGCTTCAATCATTTTTTTTTTTAAATGAATTTTATCATTTTAATGTCCAATAATGCTATTAATGATTTTGCGATTTCCAATTCGGCTTCGACAGGCCAGAAACGGTTTATTTTTCATTTGTACTGAATTTAACAGAAAAAAGTGATTTCGAATTAAAAAAAAAATGTTTTCGTTAAATTTAGTACAAATAAAAAATAAACCGTTTCAGGCATGTCGAAGTCGAATTGGGAGTCACAAAATTGTTAATAGCATTATTGGACGTAAAACAATAAAATTCGTCTAAAAAAATATGTTTAATTAAAAAAAAAAATAGAAGGAAACATTGGCCCGCCATGAGACTAGTCTTAAAAATCGTAGAATGGGTCACTCTATTATAGAAAATAAAAAAATTAATGAAAAAAGGCAATCATCTTTAAAAAAACAATAGTTTTCACTTTATAAGCCAAACAAAAAACATTGACTTTGATAATTAATAATTGTTTTCATATGTTTTCACGAAAGTATGCTTCAAAATGAAAAAAAATGATATAGCGCCATGTGTCGATATCTCAATTAGTTCAGCATTCAGGAGTTTCCAAAACTTCTAAAATCGACATTATTTCGAAAATTACAAGTCCTAACGGAGAAGATATAAAAATCTAACAATTTGTGTGGACATTCCTTCTTCATGGGGTACAATTTTAAAAAAATCAGGAAAACCAAAAATCGTCCGGGTCACGAACTACCTGAGATAGCGTGGAATATTCCATATATTAATATTATTATTATAAACAGGCCCAAGTCTGCCAGACGAAATCTGGGAATTAAAAAAAAAAAAAAAATCAGTTTCGTTGCACTCCAACGATGCAAACTTTAACGTCGTAAAAAAATGAGGTGCATAATGATGGGCATGCGCGTGTAAATGATCCACGTGGGGGTCAAAAAATGGTACATCCATCCCGAGAGGGCGCGAGGGTGAGAAAGTATCGTTGTTCGCCAGGACGTGTTCGAGCGTACGCGAGGATACTAGACCGATCCCCCCTGTTCAAATAATTTGGGGATAAACGAGCTTGACGACATTTTCCTCTCCTCGGAAGTTTTCTCTCTCTCTCTCTCTCTCTCTTTCTCTCTCTCTCTCTCTTCGGGTCTTTTCTGGCAGTGTTTCAATGCGACGTAGGTACTTGGTACGTTCAATTGATCGATAGAAATATATATATATATATATATATATATATATATATATATATATATATATATATATATATATACATATATATATATATATATATATATATATATACACATATATATATATACATATATATATATATATATATATATATATATATATATATATATATATATATATATATATACATATATACAGGTTGTCCCATTTTAATCTTACACCTGAATTTTCTCGAAAAATATTGCTCGCACGAAATATTGTGTGGAACAAAACTTCTAGGGATTGAAGGGGGACGTTTGAAAAAAATTTATTTGAGGAGCCAAAATTCAAAACGGCGGCGTTACAAAGGCTGACATGTTTTTTTTTTCAAACGGAAACATAACTTTTTTTTTATTGCCAAAAAATTTGTCAGCTGAAAACTAAAAACTTTTGTTGAAAATTTTTTTTGATAAAGTTCATAGTTTTCAAGTGAGAACATCTCTAAATGGACTAAATGTCTCACGGCAAGCCGCTCAATGTTGTATTTTCGAATGTATGACCACTTGAACAAAAAAAGAATCAAATTTTTTTGTTGAAAATTTTTGTTTTTTTTTGTTTTCAAATTTGGACGATATTTCATGAGAAAATTTTGGAGGAAAATCGATGAAAAATAGTTTTTTTCCATTTTAATAGCGTTTGTGCCATTTTCAGGCCCAAAAACGTGTTTCTTTAAATCCTTGACGAACTTTCATCACGATGGGTAGAAAAACACACACACACACACACACACACACACACACACAAATCCTGGATACATCTGAAATAATTGAAAATGATGTTCTCACTTGAAAACTATGAACTTTATCAAAAAATTTTTTCAACAAAAGTTTTTAGTTTTCAGCTGACAAATTTTTTGGCAATAAAAAAAAGTTATGTTTCCATTTGAAAAAAACATGTCAGCCTTTGTAACGCCGCCATTTTGAATTTTGGCTCCTCAAATAAATTTTTTTCAAACGTCCCCCTTCAATCCCTAGAAGTTTTGTTCCACACAATATTTCGTCCGAGCAATATTTTTCGAGAAAATTCAGGTGTAAGATCAAAATGGGACACCCTGTATATATATATATATATATATATATATATATATATATATATATGTATATATGTATATATGTATATATGTATATATGTGTGCATATATATATATATATATATATATATATATATATACATATATATATATATTGCAAATTGCCTCGCGGCTGTTAAAAATTTGGCTTTTTTTCCAAATAAAAAAAACCTGGTTTTTTTTTCGAATTCGGAATATCTCTGAGCCGGTTTTTAAAGATATTCAAGGGTTTCGCTTCAAATTGAACACCCTGTATGTATTTATATATATGTGTCTTTGAGGTAAAACCCGTTTTCAGTTCGAACGCGTTTTTCCCTAGTGAAAAGTCGTTCTTGCTGAACGTCTTCGTTAGAACTACTTTTTTTTCCCCAGTAAAAACTAGAATATGCTGATAAATAAATTTGAAGGTTAGTAAGAACTCGTCTTTGTTTGAAAAAATTAGCTCTAACGAAACGAATCCGTCAAAACTGCTTCCGAATGGGGTCACGGTTTGGGTTAGTTCCGATTTCCAACGACAAACGCTAGTTTTCACTAGGAAAAAAACTAGTTGCACCGAAGGCGTTCAGTCAGGATCGGTTTTTTAACTGGGTAAAAGGCGTTCAAGGGGGGAGATCTATTTGTAACGCGGGGAAGAGCCAATGGCCGAAAATGAACTCCGCGAGAAAGCCGAGGGACTACTTTATGGCACGGGAATCGTGCATTACTCGGTAGGTAATTTAGTCACATTTTTTGGTCTCGAAAGTTTAAAGGCGTTTGCCGGAAAATCATATTTTCGTGAATCTCGTGCGAGATAACTGAAAAACTATCGAATCGATCGTTTTGAAATTTGTCACACTTTCGGGAAACGTAATTGCCATCTGTGTGAACCTAAAGTTCGTTGAAAATTATTTTTTTCAAAATTACTTTTCAGCAATTCTTTATACAAGTGCGTTTGTTTTGGTTTGTTTGGCTTGTCTCATGGATTTGTTTGGGTTGAACGCAGACAAACCAAAAGAAACTCGTTTTTCCGAAAAATCACTTATCTCAAGAAATCGAAAAGTCATTTTTCGGAAAAGTCACTTATCCATTGTTTGGGTTCAACCCAAACAAACCCAAACGAGAACCCAAACAAACTCATTTTACAGAAAAGTCACTTATATAAAGAAATCAAAATGTTTGGGGTTTGTTTACAATGGATAAGTGACTCTTCCGAAAAATGAGTTTGTTTGTGTTGAAACAAACTCATTTTTCGGAAAAGTCACTTATCGATTGTTTCGGTTCAACCCAAACAAACCCAAACAAACTCATTTTACAGAAAAGTCACTTATACAAAGAAATCAAAATGTTTGGGGTTTGTTTACAATGGATAAGTGACTCTTCCGAAAAATGAGTTTGTTGTGTTGAAACAAACTCATTTTTCGGAAAAGTCACTTATCCATTGTTTCGGTTCAACCCAATCAAACCCAAACAAACTTAACTTTCGGAAAAGTCACTTATCTAAAGAATTCCCAACGTTTTCATTAACAAATACTATAGTAAAAATTTTATAAAAAATACACCATTTTTTTCGAGCGCGTGCCATTTTTCGAATTTTCACTTTTATTTGGATTTTTTAGGTTCACACGGAGCGTGTCGGTCACGGAAAATTTAAAACTTCTCGGCTGTGATGTTTGAGATCGATTCATCAGACGCTAGGGTTGCACGCCGTGGAACAACTCTGGCGGCAAAACTCTCCGAAGCCAAGAGTCGTACAGCCGTCGTTTTTAAATGGCAAAAAAATGTTTTGTTTTTTTTTTTTTAGAAAATTAAGAATTAATTATGTGTACACAAAATTTCAATAATATGGAATAAATAGTTTCGACACGAAAAAATGTTGATAAGGGGCCGTCCATATATTACGTCATTCTAAATTTGGGGGGGGGGGGAGGTTCGTCTGCGGATGACGGTAAATGATGGATGAGGGGGGGGGGGGGCGTTTCGAAATTGACGTCATTCTTGTGATACCAGTTAAGGGGTAAGGCCACTGTAAATTTTTTGAAAAATCGATTTTTTTTTATTGGCTTAAAAAATAGTTTAAACCCTCTAGAATAAGAAAAAAAAAAGTCCTGTGCGACCCAAACAAACCCAAACAAACTATTCGCAAAACTTTAAACGCGTTTTTCTCGAAACATGGTTTTTCAAAATGGCACGCAGCATAACTCGAACAATTTTCATTTTTTTTACTTGAAATTTTAACCAGATGTGCAACATTTACATTATCTTGAGAATGTCGATCGGAATTTTCAAGAACTTTATTTATTGATTTTTTATTAACAAAAAACTTGCCGTTTTTTTCGTCAAAAATCAATTTTTTTTTTTCAAACGCACGCCAAATCCACAAAAATTGATACTTTTTAAAATCCGATCGACATTCTCTAGCTATAGCCCTCTAGATTAATGGTTTTTTTTTTGTTCTAGATTCAAAAGTGCACCAGTGGTGCTGCGTGCCGCGGAGCCCTGGAAGCAAAACATGTCCCGGGAAGATAGCTGTGGAACCGCCATTTTGTTTTTTTTTTTACTGTAAAAAAATTTTATAATAAAGTTTAATGTATGCCCGATAACACCATTAAAAGTTTTTTTTTTTCAAATACCTTCAATTTCGGGAGCAAAAAATTAGTGAAAAAACCTTTTTTTTGGGCCGTTACAGTGGCCTTACCCCTTAATTCAAAATGTACAATAGTATATTGTACAACTAGAGTGGTTTCCCCGCATGAGTGATGAAAAATATTTTGCAACTACCTAATGGTATTAATTATTGAACTCATTATTTATTTATTTATCACATAAGGTTTGTCTACATTATATTCGAGAACTTCAAATAACAGCGTACCTATGAAAATCGTTCGATCGAGCCAAAATGAATACGGGGAGGATACGGAGATATTACCCGTGATCCAGGATTTTCAAGAATGGGTGAAAACTCCGTGGGAGCTGTCCAAAGAAAACTAAAGAATAGGGAAGAATAATATTATTATATTAATGAAAATTGCCAAAGTACAAAATAATAAAAGATGATTCTATAACAAAATGTGGGAGCTATCCAAAGAAAACTAAAGAATAGGGAAGAATAATATTATTATATTAATAAACATTGCCAAAGTACAAAATAATAAAAGATGATTCTATAACGAAATGTTTTAATGTTACCCAATTTTTCTCAAATCCGCAAATGTTTTAATTTTGCCAAACTGGTAATGACGTCAGTTTTGCGAGAGGGGGGGGGGTCATTGGGAAATGACGATAGGATGATTGTAGGGGGGGGGGGTCGAAAATCAGCAAAAATCGATGACGTAATATATGGACGGCCCCTAATTCGCTTATTTCAGCCCTCTTTAAATTGAAAACGGGTTTTAACTGTAGCATATTCATACGTCATTCGACAGTGTGGGTGTTTTGTCGCTTCAATCGTACGTGTATAGATTAAAAAAACGCTTATTGCTTTAGAGAATGGCACTGACGCGTTGCGAAAAGAAAAAAATGCTCGTTCGACGTTGCGCGCCGGTGCTTTTTTTCGAATTTACTGTTCGGTTCGTTTCTTCATTTTTCTCGTTACTTTTCGTTTTATTTTTTTCGCCCAAATTCAATCCTCGAATACTCGAAACGAGTCGCAATTATCGTTCCTGTCTTCATTCTCCTTCCATTCGAGTTTTTTCGATCTTATCGTTTCTTTTTTCCTTCAAACTTGTTCTTCGTTCTTCTCATTTCGTTCGATGCCATGACGGACTAGTGGAATCTATAATCTAGGGTGAAATCCGTTACAGAAAGGCAACGCGTGATTTCTTGGCGATACATCTTGCGTTTCCACGATCATCCGGAGATTATGATTTTTTTTGGTCGTTTCGCGTGTGCGGTCCTTTTTCGTGATTTTTTTTTCCGTTTTTTTTTCTCCCAATGTTGCGCTCTTCGATGAAGGGTGAAAGCAATATTGAAAAAAAAAAGAATTTATGCAGCTGCAGCTTTGGCGGTAAGTGACGCGGGTTTGAGTGTAGTAGAAAAAAACAAAGACGAACGAAAAGAAAAGGAAAAGAAAAATTTTAAGTGATCACGTTGCTTTTTCGAGAATTTCAGTTTTTTTTTTAAACGTAAAGTCGCGTATAAAAGTTTGTTGCTCGTATTTTTGCGAATACGAATTTATATCACGTACCGTGGTTTGTTATTATTTTTTTTATTGTTTTCTTCCGTTTCATAATTCTCTCTCCCTCCCTCCCTCCCTTTCTCTCTCTCTCTCTCTCTCTCTCTCTCTCTCTCTCTCTCTCTCTCTCTCTCGGTCTCTCTTAAAAATCCCTTATTATCGAGCACCTCGCGAATTTACAACTTGTTTGCCAGCAAAATGATGCTTCTTGTTACGGCGATTGTTTTGGTTTTGCACGTGGGTTGGTGAATCTCCAAGCATCGCTAGCATGTATTTTCGCGTTGGCGAGTGCACCGTCGCGTCGTTATTTTGTTAGGGCGGCACGTAAGGCGGCGGTTTTCTGTACGTGGGCGTCGGTTTCGGCCGATTCTGACGATTGTTGTCGCGATTCGTTGCAAACGGCGGTGGCGGCTGATACGGCTCCTCGGAGTTCTCCTGCGACAGCATAGGAACGTCCGCGCCGTCCTCGGCCTTCTGATACTCCGGGGGTGGAAGAGGCGGCTTCTCCTCCTTCAGTATCACCGGCGATTTGTTACCTGCCGCGGACATTGGGAAGGTGAATGTAAAAGCTTGTTCAAAACGATGCGGTAAGTTCATATTTCATCGAGTGAACAATAATGGTTTGGCTGCAGCGAATTAACGATGCTGGATCAAGATCATGGAGCATCATTAGTGATTATCAACAGTGAATTAATGATGTCCGGATCGCAGGCACTCATCTAGCATCATTGCTGAGTTGTAGCTAAAGGATCTAAATGGGTATCCAATAATATCGGTATTCAAATAGCTGTCCAATAACTAAAAGATCCAAATAGGTACCCAATAGCTGTCCAATAGCTATGAGCTCCAAATAGCTGTTCAATATCTAAGAGATCCAAATATGTGTCTAATAGCTGCCCAAAAACTAAAGAATATAACTAGCTGATCAATAGCTAAAACATCCAAATGGGTATTCAACAGCTGAATGATCCAAACAGCCGCTCGATAGCTAAAAGATCCGAATAGGTACCCAATATCAAAAGAATTCACATAGTTGTCCAAAACCTAAAGAATTCAAATAGCTGTTCAATAGTTAAAAGATCCAAATGGGTATCCAACAGTTGAAGGATCCAAGTAACTGTCCAATAGCTAAAAGATCGAAATAGCTGCTCGAAAGCTAAAGAATACAAATAGCTGTTCAATACCTAAGAGATCCGAATAGGGATCCAATAGCTGCCCAAAAGCTAAAGAATTCAAATAGCTGTTCAATCGCTAAAAGATCCTAATGGGTATTCAACAGCTGAAGGATCCAAATAGCTGTCCAATAGCTAAAAGATCCAAATAGCTGCCCAAAAGCTGAATAATACAAATAGCTGTTTAATACCTAAGAGATCCAAATAGGTATTCGATAGCTGTTCAATAGCTAAAGGATCCAAATAGCTGCCCAAAAGCTAAATAATTCAAATAGCTGTTCAATAGCTAAAACATCCAAATGGGTATTCAACAGCTGAAGGATCCAAATAGCTGACCAATAGCTCAAAGATCCAAACAGCTGCCCAAAAGCTAAATAATACAAATAGCTGTTCAATACCTAAGGAATCCAAATAGGTATTCGATAGCTAAAGGATTCACATAATTGTCCAAAAGCTAAGGAATTTAAATAGCTGTTCAATAGCTAAAAGATCCTAATGGCTATTCAACATCTGAAGGATCCAAATAGCTGTCCAATAGTTAAAGGATCCAAATAGCTGCCCAAAAGCTAAATAATTCAAATAGCTGTTCAATAGCTAAAAGACCCAAATAGGTATCCAACAGCTGAAGGATCCAAATAGCTGTCCAATAGCTAAAAGATCCAAATAGGTATCCAATAGCTGCCCAATAGCTGCCGAATAGCTAAAGGATCCAAATAGCTGCCCAAAAGCTAAGTAATTCAAATAGCTGTTCAATAGCTAAAATATCCAAATGGGTATCCAACAGCTGAAGGATCCAAATAGCTGTCCAATAGCTAAATGATCCAAATAGGTATCCAATAGCTGCGCAATAGCTAAAGGATCCAAATAGCTGCCCAAAAGCTAAATAATTCAAATAGCTGTTCAATAGCTAAAAGATCCAAATGGGTATCCAACAGCTGAAGGATCTAAATAGCTGTCCAACAGCTGAAAGATTCAAATAGCTGCCCAAAAGCTGAAGAATACAAATAGCTGTTTAATACCTAAAATATCCAATTAGGTATCCAATAGTTGCCCAATAGCTAAAGGATCCAAATAGCTGCCCAATAGCTAAAGAATACAAATACCTAAGAGAACCAAATAGGTATCCGATAGCTAAAGGATTCACATAGTTGTTCAAAAGCTAAGGAATTTAAGTAGCTGTTCAATAGCTAAAATATCCTAATGGGTATTCAACATCTGAAGGATCCAAATAGCTGTCCAATAGCTAAAAGATCCAAATAGGTATCCAATAGCTGCCTAATAGCTAAAGAATTCAAATAGCTGCCCAAAAGCTAAATAGTTCAAATAGCTGTTCAATAGCTAAAAGACTCAAATAGGTATCCAACAGCTGAAGGATCCAAATAGCTGTCCAATAGCTAAAAGATCCAAATAGGTATCCAATAGCTGCCCAATAGCTGCCGAATAGCTTAAGGATCCAAATAGCTGCCCAAAAGCTAAGTAATTAAAATAGCTGTTCAATAGCTAAAATATCCAAATGGGTATCCAACAGCTGAAGGATCCAAATAGCTGTCCAATAGCTAAAAGATCCAAATAGGTATCCAATAGCTGCCCAATAGCTAAAGGATTCAAATAGCTGCCCAAAAGCTAAATAATTCAAATAGCTGTTCAATAGCTAAAAGACCCAAATAGGTATCCAACAGCTGAAGGATCCAAATAGCTGTCCAATAGCTAAAAGATCCAAATAGGTATCCAACAGCTGTCCAATAGCTGCCCAAAAGCTAAGTAATTCAAATAGCTGTCCAATAACTAAAAGATCCAAATAGGTACCCAATAGCTGTCCAATAGCTATGAGCTCCAAATAGTTGTTCAATATCTAAGAGATCCAAATAGGTGTCTAATAGCTGCCCAAAAGCTGAAGAATATAACTAGCTGATCAATAGCTAAAAAATCCAAATGGGTATTCAACAGCTGAATGATCCAAACAGCCGTTCAATAGCTAAAAGATTCAAATGGGAACCCAATCTCTAAAGGATTCATATAGTTGTCCAAAACCTAAAGAATTCTAATAGCTGTTCAATAGTTAAAAGATCCAAATGGGTATCCAACAGCTGAAGGATCCAAGTAACTGTCCAATAGCTCAAAGATCCAAATAGCTGCTCGAAACTTAAAGAATACAAATAGCTGTTCAATACATAAGAGATCCGAATAGGGATCCAATAGCTGCCCAAAAGCTAAATAATTCAAATAGCTGTTCAATCGCTAAAAGATCCCAATGGGTATTCAACAGCTGAAGGATCCAAATAGCTGTCCAATAGCTAAAAGATCCAAATAGCTGCCCAAAAGCTGAATAATACAAATACCTGTTTAATACCTAAGAGATCCAAATAGATATTCGATAGCTGTCCAATAGCTAAAGGATCCAAATAGCTGCCCAAAAGCTAAATAATTCAAATAGCTGTTCAATAGCTAAAACATCCAAATGGGTAGTCAATAGCTGAATGATCCAAATAGCTGTCCAATAGCTAAAAGATCCAAACAGCTGCCAAAAAGCTGAAGGATCCAAATAGCTGTTTAATACTTAAGAGATCCAAATAGGTATCCGATAGCTAAAGGATTCACATAGTTGTCCAAAAGCTAAGGAATTTAAATAGCTGTTCAATAGCTAAAAGATCCTAATGGCTATTCAACATCTGAAGGATCCAAATAGCTGTCCAATAGTTAAAGGATCCAAATAGCTGCCCAAAAGCTAAATAATTCAAATAGCTGTTCAATAGCTAAAAGACCCAAATAGGTATCCAACAGCTAAAGGATCCAAATAGCTGTCCAATAGCTAAAAGATCCAAATAGGTATCCAATAGCTGCGCAATAGCTGCCGAATAGCTAAAGGATCCAAATAGCTGCCCAAAAGCTAAGTAATTCAAATAGCTGTTCAATAGCTAAAATATCCAAATGGGTATCCAACAGCTGAAGGATCCAAATAGCTGTCCAATAGCTAAATGATCCAAATAGGTATCCAATAGCTGCGCAATAGCTAAAGGATCCAAATAGCTGCCCAAAAGCTAAATAATTCAAATAGCTGTTCAATAGCTAAAAGATCCAAATGGGTATCCAACAGCTGAAGGATCTAAATAGCTGTCCAATAGCTGAAAGATTCAAATAGCTGCCCAAAAGCTGAAGAATACAAATAGCTGTTTAATACCTAAAATATCGAATTAGGTATCCAATAGTTGCCCAATAGCTAAAGGATCCAAATAGCTGCCCAATAGCTAAAGAATACAAATAGCTGTTCAATACCTAAGAGAACCAAATAGGTATCCGATAGCTAAAGGATTCACATAGTTGTTCAAAAGCTAAAGAATTTAAGTAGCTGCTCAATAGCTAAAATATCCTAATGGGTATTCAACATCTGAAGGATCCAAATAGCTGTCCAATAGCTAAAAGATCCAAATAGGTATCCAATAGCTGCCCAATAGCTAAAGGATTCAAATAGCTGCCCAAAAGCTAAATAGTTCAAATAGCTGTTCAATAGCTAAAAGACCCAAATAGGTATCCAACAGCTGAAGGATCCAAATAGCTGTCCAATAGCTAAAAGATCCAAATAGGTATCCAATAGCTGCCCAATAGCTGCCGAATAGCTTAAGGATCCAAATAGCTGCCCAAAAGCTAAGTAATTAAAATAGCTGTTCAATAGCTAAAATATCCAAATGGGTATCCAACAGCTGAAGGATCCAAATAGCTGTCTAATAGCTAAATGATCCAAATAGGTATCCAATAGCTGCCCAATAGCTAAAATATCCAAATGGGTATATAACAGCTGAAGGATCTAAATAGCTGTCCAATAGCTGAAAGATTCAAATAGCTGCCCAAAAGCTAAAGAATACAAATAGCTGTTTAATACCTAAAATATCCAATTAGGTATCCAATAGTTGCCCAGTAGCTAAAGGATCCAAATAGCTGCCCAATAGCTAAAGAATTCAAATAGCTGTTCAATAGCTAAAACATCCAAATGGGCATCCAACAGCTGAAGGATCCAAATAGCTGTCCAATAGCTAAAAGATTGCTGCCCAAAAGCCAAAGAATACAAAATAGCTGTTCAATATTTAAGAAATCCAAATAAGACATCCAAATGGGTATTCAACAGCTGAAGGATCCAAATAGCCGTTCAATAGCTAAAAGATCAAAATAGGTACTCAATAGCAAAAGGATTCACATAGTTGTCCAAAAGCTAAAGAATTCAAATGAGAATTTAACAGCTGCCCAAAAGCTAAAAGATTCAAATAGCTGTTCAATAGTTAAAAGATTCAAATGAGTATTCAACAGCTGAAGGATCTAAATAACTGTCCAATAGCTAAAGAACCAAATGGCTGCCCAAAAGCTAAATAATACAAATAGCTGTTCAATACCCAAGAGATCCAAATAGGTATCCAATAGCTGCCCAATAGCTAAAGGATCCAAATAGCTGCACAACAGCTAAAGAATTCAAATAACTATTCAATAGAATTCAAATAGCTGTTCAATAGCTAAAAGATTCAAATGGGTATCCAGCAGCGGACGGATCCAAATAGCTGTCCAATATCTAAAAGATCTGAATAGCTGCCCAAAAGCTAAAGAATACAAATAGCTGTTCAATACCTAAGAGATCCAAATAGGTATCCAATAGCTGCCCAATGGCTAAAGGTTCTAAACAGGTATCCAACAGCTAAAGCATCGAAATAGGTATCCAATAGCTGAAGGCTCTAAATAGGTATCCAACACTTGAAGCAACCAAACAGCTGTCTAATATCTAAAGGCCCTATGGTATCCAACAGCTAAACCATCCAAATAGCTGTCCAATAGTTAAAGGATCCAAAAAACTATCCAACAGCTGAATAACCAAAGCCCCAAACAGCTATCCAATAGGTGGAGGGCCGAATGAACAAATAGCCATTTGATAGCTAATGGACAAAAGCACCAAATTGCTATCCATTAGCTACCCAATAGCTAAAGGCGTGAACCACCAAATAGCTATCCAATACCTAAGGCACCAAAGCACTAGATAGCTACCTGATAGCTGAACGACCACAGGTTCATCAGCCGCTGTTTTTATACAGATCATCGAATGTCACCCTAAAGCTAAAATTTCACGGACAGCCAAAGACAGCAGCGTCTCAGTAACTTATCAGCATCTGTCAGGTGATTCAACCTGCTATTGGACTAATACTCATAACTAGTGAGTTATCAACGCGCTGCTGTTTTTGTTACCGTCGATCAAATGTCACATGCTTACCGGGATCAGGCTTTTCCTCAAGTTCGTCCTGGAATATCACGGGAATCCCCTTGCTGCGAAAGCTCTGTCTCTCGTCGTCTTGCTCGCTCACGCTCATTTTTCCGCTTCGCCTTCTTCGGTAGAGAACGCAAGCGATGATACCAGCGAGCACGAGCATCGCGGCTATTATTATCGCCGGCAGTACGAAAGTAATGAGATAATCGTCGGACGATGTTCCAACCGAGGTCGAATCTTCCGACGGTGGCACGTAACTGTCAGGCGAGTGAACACCCGTCAATTGGCCGAGACACATTCCCTTGGGTGTCAGCGTTATTTGTTTCACGGGAAACTCCTCGCCCATGTACTTCTCGATTCGATCGGTCAACGATTTGTCGGCCTTTACGAGAATCTCGCTGAGACGGGCGATCTCGTCGTTCGGGCAGTGATTGGTCGGCAATGTAGTGTTGCGCCACGTAACTATCGTACTGCCCTCGGTTATGCTGTCGAGCGAGATGGCAGTCGTGTCCTTGTCGTGGAAGAGCTTCGCCAACTTCTCGATGAACGAGCGCTTCTGCATTGCCGAGTGAGCAAACGACTCGTATGGGATCGCCAGTGTCATGGAGAAGTCGACGCTGTGCCTCATGAACGGAGCCGGCTGGACGATCACGACCATACCATCAGTAGCGCTTGCTCCTGGTACATGCAAGACAGGCGTTTACTTCGAATAGTTTCGAAAATGTGACAGGCGGAACATTGTCAAGTTGCAAGTCACTGTTCCGATGTTTTCCTTCCGAAACTAATGATTTTGCACTGACGACAACGATTTTAGTTGAGAGTGCTCAGTGGTGGCTGTTTTCATGAGCTATTGCAAACTTTAAAACTATTATCAGTGGCTAAGCAATCACAATAGACCCAATGGAATTGCCACTTTGGGAGGCATCGTACAAAACAGGGTTCCACGTTACCATCTGATGGTCACGACTGTGCGGTTTTGATTTTATCAATCGGACATGCCAAATGAACGTCCCGTGGGTAAAAGTCTGAACAAATGTCTACAGACATGACATCTATTGATAGTCTCTGAGCATTTCATTTCACAATATCTTCAACCAGGGGTGCGAAATTTGTGATGAAAAAGTAATGCATTATTTGATTCTTTTTAAATTGGTGTGAACAAATATTTATCATCCATTACACTACATTCGGTAATGTAAAAAAATTCCATTCCTCATTACATTATATTTTGTAATGTAAACAATTTCCGTTACTCATTACATTGGATTTTGTAATGTAAAAAATGTCCATTACTCATTGCACTATATTTTGTAATGTAAAAAATGACCATTAATCATTACATTACATTTTGTAATGTGAAACATTTTCATTACAAAATACAATGTAATGGGTAATGGATTTTTTTTACATTGCAGTATTTAATTCAATGAGTAATGAAAATTTGTTACATTACGAAATCCAATGTAATGAGTAATGGCAAATTGGTTGCATTACACAATGTAATGTAATCAGCAATGGAAATTTGTTGCATTACTGAATGTAATGGAATGGATAATGCATTTTTTTATTACAAAATGTAAAGCAATGAGTAATGAAAACGCTAATGCATTACAAAAAGTAATGCATTATTTGCAACTAGTACAGTCGTGCTGTATATTGGAATGGGAAAAAATTAGAAGAAGGCTAGTTTTTTGACAGGTGATTTTGAAGGTGCCGCGGGTGCTAAATCCAAGTTTGCCTAAAAATCGGGCCGTAGGGTTTTTTTTAAGGGGATGAACGGGGATGGGGGTGGATTAATGCCGAACTACAACCCCCACATGGTCGGCGCCGGAAGCCAAAATGTTCAGAAAAATCCGGGCTTTATTTTTGCCCACAGCGTCGTAGTCGTGGAAGTTCATTTTGGGGGTGAAAAAATGGGGTGTAATTTTGAAAAATCCATTTTCATTCGATAACTCTTTAGAAAAAATTCATACAATTTTTGTTCCAATGGGAACATTGTAGTCCTTAAAAAGGCGCGTCGATCGAGTATTCGATCATCCCTCTCCAATAATATCTTCACCCCCAAAAGAATTGTTGAAGTATTAAAATAAATTGTTTATTGAATAACTCAAAAACAATCGATTTTTCGGGAAAGGTTCAAACGTACGAAATGTAGGGAATAATTTTCTCTATATTCTCGTTCCTATGGACCACCCTTGAATTTTGCTTTTTCTACGCCCTCTCAGGTGTTGAAAATTCAAAATGACATTCCGGGAAAGCTATTGACCGAAAATAAAGAGATACGAGTTTGGCGTTGCGGACAAAAATGTAGCTGAGGGTTCGAGCTACAAATTCTTCCACGGCGGCGAATTCGTGCGGTCAATAGTTTACCCAGAATTTCATTTTGAATTTTCAACCCCCGAGAGGGGTTGGAAAATCAAATTTCAAGGGTTGTCCATAGAAAGGAAAATATGGAGAAAATTATTCTCTACATTCTGTACATTTCAACCATACCCGAAAAATCGATTGTTTTTGAGTTATTCGATAAACAATTTTTTTGGTATTTCAACCATTTTCCGGGGGTGAAGATATTATCGGAGAGTGATGACCAAATACTCGATCGACGCGACTTTTCGAGGGCGTTCCCATTTGAACAAAAAGTGTGCGAATTTTTTCTAAAGAGTTATTGAATTAAGGACAGCTATACACCTAGATGGTCGAGGTCGAGGATTTAGAAGTTATGAACATTTCGTCGACCGTAGAAGACCTACACTATGGGCCTGGTATCGATGACTCCATATAAGTTGACAAATTTCATGATTTATTCATTCCCAAATTTTCAAACGCGTTTTTCTCAAAACCACGTTTTTCAAATCGGTACCCAAAATTTCTCGAAAACCAATGAACCGATTGCCTTAAGGTTCTTTGTGATTATTCTATACACCATTATCTAGTACTTGTCATAGGATTTTTTTTCCGTTACTTAGTTTTTGTTTCATAGGCAAAATAATAACTAATTTTTGACCCAAAAATCACTATTTGAGTTCAAACGTCCGCCATTTTGTCATAAATCGATATTTTCAAAATCGGCTATGACAATTACTAGATTATAGTATCTAATTTAATAATCTTTTTGGCTTTTTTTTCATATGATTTTTGAAGAAACGCCAGTGGGTACCGTATACGCAGATTTTTTTAAGGGGTAAGGCCACTGTAAATTTTTTGAAAAATCGATTTTTTTTTATTGGCTTAAAAAATAGTTTAAGTTTAAAATAAAAAATAGTTTAAGTTTCTCCGAAACTTCTTTTTAAAATTTTTTCCAATAAAAAACTATTCGCAAAACTTTAAACGCGTTTTTCTCGAAACATGGTTTTTCAAAATGGCACGCAGCATAACTCGAACAATTTTCATTTTTTTTACTTGAAATTTTAACCAGATGTGAACATTTACATTATCTTGAGAATGTCGATCGGAATTTTCAAGAACTTTATTTATTGATTTTTTATTAACAAAAAACTTGCCGTTTTTTTCGTCAAAAATCAATTTTTTTTTTCAAACGCACGCCAAATCCACAAAAATTGATACTTTTTAAAATCCGATCGACATTCTCTAGCTATAGCCCTCTAGATTAATGGTTTTTTTTTTGTTCTAGATTCAAAAGTGCACCAGTGGTGCTGCGTGCCGCGAAGCCCTGGAAGCAAAACATGTCCCGGGAAGATAGCTGTGGAACCGCCATTTTGTTTTTTTTTTACTGTAAAAAAATTTTATAATAAAGTTTAATGTATGCCCGATAACACCATTAAAAGTTTTTTTTCAAATACCTTCAATTTCGGGAGCAAAAAATTAGTGAAAAAATCTTTTTTTTGGGCCCTTACAGTGGCCTTACCCCTTAAGACGCTCCAAGGATCATACAATATCCTTGTATATTTTTGATATTTTTAAATAAATAAAATTAAACATATTTTTGAATGTATATACTTTTAGATAATTAAAACCTCAATTCGAAATTTCAAATAGTTTTCCTTGAAAAAATTCACAAAAATGACTTTTTTCCGGCTCCCAAGTGTATATCTCCCCTTAAGGGCGGGGTAAAGTATTAAAAATTTTTTTTAATTTTAAAAAATTTTTTTTAAATGAATGCATAATATATCAAGAATATTGTGTTAAAATTTCAAGTCGATCGGAGTAAAATTGACGAAGTTATGAGTATTTGAGCGTCTATTGCTCCATGCCGTTCTCTTCTCTTCTGCGTTTTTCAAACCGTTTTTCTGAGACTTGTCATATTTGAATTCCGTGTACACGATAACTCAAAATCTACTGGACCAATCGCTTTGAAATTTTGCACAGTACTTCTTCACATAATTCACCAGGTATTGTCGAGAGCTTTTTTGTTTTTTTTTTATAATTACTAATTTTTCAACAACAAATTAGCCGATTTTTGTTTAGCGAAAATCGGGTTTTTGGCTCCCAAGTGCTACGAAAAATCGAAAAATCGAAAAAAAAAAATCCTCCCGTCATAACCTCGAGAAACATCTCCTTTAACAAATGCATTTTGATTTTTTTGTTTCAAATGATTCTGTTGCGAGTTATGGTGCACACCGCAAACCAACTTTTTTTCGAGGCGCCTCCGGGGTTTAATTTTCACTCGCTCAATTTTGAATATTTTGCAATGCAAATTTAGAAGAATGTTGTTCAAATTTTACTTTATTATATGTAAATTTTTCAATAAACGAACACTATTCGTTACGCCAAAAAAAAATCTTAAAAACATGCCTTTTTTCGCCGAATTAATTTTACCCCGCCGTTAAAACTGATTTTTCAAAATTTCACCGCACTTTTCCACCCCCAAAATGAACTTCCACAACTTCGGTGCTGTGGACAAAACTAAAGCCCGGATTTTTCTGCACATTTCGTCTCACGGCGCTGACCTCGTAGGGGTTGTAGTTTGGATTAATCCACCCCCATCCCCTTTCATCCCCTTAAAAAAATCCTACACCCCGATTTGTAGGCAAACTTGGATTTAGCACCCGCGACACCTACAAAATTACCTGTCAACAAACTAGCCTTCTAATTTTTTCCGATTACGGGTTTTTCCAGTGACAGCACGACTGTACTAAACCCTGTCTTCAACATAGGAAAGCTGAAACCAGTCCTTCAAGCTGCAGGATCATTTGATCCGAGTGTCCCAGCTGAGCCTAATTTTGTGATCACCAATATTAATGTATCTCACGAACCTTCTTTGTCCGTCACGACCAGCTGGTATTCCTTCCTTCCGATATCTTCGCGCAGTGGAACACCATAAAACTCGCGATTCTTCATATCGAATTGCAGCCAGTTGTGTGATGGAATCGGCGCTCTGTCGTTTGTGAGAAGTGACATTTGCATGTTGTAGGCTGAGCCATCCTCAGGATCGAAGAAAGTGTCCTAAAGATTCAGTCCCATTGAGGCGGATCAAGAAGCAAGTTCCAGTTGTTATTGTGACTGCAACTTACGTCCGGAACTTTGTAGACGAGTAATTGTCCAACGGTGGCGTTGATGTGATCCACTTGGTTCCTCGGCATCGGTGCGTAATTGTTCTTGGGCTCTTGGGTTGGTGTCTTTGGAGCTTCGGGCCTCTTCATCTGCTCGCACTGACCTATTCCCTGATAGACGACCCGCTTGACACGGATCTCCGGCGCTAGTGCGTTCATCAACAAAACGCTTGGTACACCATCTTTATCGGCGATTAAGACCTGTACGCGCAACAAACAGTTTTCTCGTCAAACGAAACGAGCCTCACTTCACGAGGGAACGTTTTGGGTATAACGACTTACGTGCAACAGTTTGTTGATCTCGTCCTTTGGACATTCGCTGCTCCGCGGCACACTGTCGTTGGTCCAGGTGAAGATCGCTTGGTCCTGCGTTATGCTTATGGAACGGACGGTTATTTGACTCGGGTCACTGTCCCCGTACAATTGGGCGAGACTGCGAACAACCTGTTAAGAAGATGCAGTCAGTAGGCACTCACATCGCGCATCTTGAGGCATCACACCACGGTGAAAAAAAAATGTTGTGATTTTTTTTTTTTTCATTTTCTGAAAGATACATTTGTTAAGAAGGCTTTCACCAATTTTTTAAAAGAAATTTGTATAATTGGCGGAGATACAGCATTTTATGTGAAACCGTTCGAAGCGCACGACAGCGCCGAGCGGTAGATGTGCGGCTGTGAACATTTTTCAACCTGGTTGACAGCGTTTAACAAAAACTATTCATCCGATTTGCATGCGCCAAGTCCTGAATTGTTCGAATATTCAGTCTCTATAGCACCACGTAGGGATTTTTTCATAAAGGGCTCCCTTCTATTTTTTTTGAGCGACGAAAATTTTCCATGAAAATCGGAAATAAAATTCGCTGGTCCGCCGTTATTTTTTAGATATCTAAATTCCCCTACGTGATGCCGTAAACCTATATGTTTAGTTTCTAAATATATTTTTATTTTATTTTTAAAATGAACCGTATGGCTTAATCGCTGTCAACCGCCGAGCAGCAATTTCGTCAGTGTCCTGTTGGAAGGCACTCACACCGCGCATCTTGAGGAATCACACTACGGTGAAAAAAAAATGTTGTCATTTTTTTTTCAATTTTCTGAAAGATACATTTGTTAAGAAGGCTTTTACCAAATTTTTTGAAGAAATTTGTATAATTGACGGAGATACAGCATTTTATGTGAAACCGTTCGAAGCGCACGACAGCGCCGAGCGGCAGATGTGCCGTGAACGTTTTTCAACCTGGTTGACAACATTAAAAAAAAACTATCCATCCGATTTGCATGCGCCAAGTCCTGAACTGTTCGAACATTCAGTCTCTATAGCACCACGTAGGGATTTTTTTATAAAGGGCCCCCTTCTATTTTTTTTTTGAGCGACTAAAATTTTCCATGAAAATCGGAAATAAAATTCGCTGGTCCGCCGTTATTTTTTAGATATCGAAATTCCCGTACGTGATGCCGTAAACCTATATGTCTAGTTTCTAAATATATTTTTATTTTATTTTTCAAATGAACCGTATGGCTTAATCGCTGTCAACCGCCGAGCGGTAGCTGTGCGGCTTTGAATGCGTTTTTATTGAAACTACTTTTCCAACATGGTTGACAACATTAAAAAAAAACTATTCATCCGATTTGCATGCGCCAAGTCTTAAAATGTTCGAAAATCCAGTCTCTGTGGCACCACGTAGGGATTTTTTTATAAAGGGCCTCCTTCTATTTTTTTATGAGCAATGAAAATGTTCCATGAAAATCGGAAATAAAATTCGCTGGCCCGCCATTATTTTTTCAGATATCGAAATTTCCCTACGTGATGCTGTAAACCTATATGTCTAGTTTCTAAATATATTTTTATTTTATTTTTCCAATGAACCGTATGGCTTAATCGCTGTCAACCGCCGAGCAGCAGTTTCGTCGGAGTGTCCTCTTGGAAGAGACGTACACCGCAAACTATACTTTAGATTCGAGTACAAAAATTTGTATGCAGTCTTCTGTATGTATGTATTGACTATGAGTTTTGATAAAAAAAATTCTATTCATCGTTTGCTTGAAAATAATAACGAAAAATACACCCTCGTACGGCGCACGAACCGCGGTGTGGTGCCTTAAGATCCCAATATGGGGAAGTTTGGATGCAGGGCATGTGGTAACGGATATATGGATCGTACCTTAAGTTCCCAATCAACGTTCGTTGGGAAAGCCGTCCGCTTGTCGATTCTCAGGTAGATACTGAATTCGTGATTGACCGAACGACTGAGTTTGTGCTGTTGGACGTAGATGTCCAGTCTTTCGGTGACGTTGAGGCCCGCACTGTCCGAAGCCACCAAGTCGTGATCCCATTTCGATACGTCGTTTTCCAGAGGTCTTCAACGAGACAAAGGCCCCAGACAAATGAGAATTTATCGTTGATGATCTTTTGATGTTTGCTCGAGAGGGATTAGGAGGCGTACACAAATTACGTAACGCAAAATTTCCCAATTTGTACCCCCCCCCCCCCCCCAATTATTTGACGATGTTTTAGGCAAATTTTTCACTTTCCAAAAATTTAGCTAAAAAATCGTTAATAACGATTGAAATATGCAATATAAAAAAATCCTACGTACTTCCATGGACAATGTATTTTTCAAGATATATTCAAGATTTCAAGTGAATCGGTTGAAAGTTGTCTCAATTATGTTTCCGGCCAACTTAAAAAATGCAGTTTTGAGATAAACGCTGCACAGCCGCTATTTTGAAATTGATCGTTTAAAAAAAATATTGTAGACAGTCACTGATATGTATGATGAACACCCTTTTTTGTAATGTCGATTTATTTTCTAGTTTTTCCGAAAAAAAAACATACCCAAAAAGCCTATTTTTTCGGCCTCTAGAGTGGCCTAGGGAAGGCCCTTTTAATATTCAAAGTGGACTGGCCCCTTAAGGAAGGGGCCAGTCCACTTTGAATATTAAAAAAAATAGAAAGCAAGCAAGACGTGAAGAAATCGACGATGATGAGCAATCAGAAGGGATTTTTTACGGTGCAGGAATTGCCGATTGAGTTTAGGTAAGAGTTTTTCATAGTATAAACTTCAAAGGCGTTTTTCTCGACACAACGTTTTCAAAATCTAGCTCCATCGTATATCTAAATATAATAAACCGATTTTCTTGAAATTTGAACTACATATTGTAAACATGATTCGCAACACGATGACCCTTGATGGTATTAAAATATTGATTTTTACTGTTTTTTTGCCAAAAATGTTTTTTAAACTTTTTTTGTTTTTCATCTGCCATTTTTTTATGCAACGCAACAAGATGACCCTCGATGATATTAAAATATTGATTTTTTACTGTTTTTTGCGAAAAAAACTTTTTTTTAACTTTTTCGTCTTTCATCTGCCATTTTTTTATTTCTTCATCTACCATTTTTCTATTTTTTTTATGCAACGCAACAAGATGACCCTCGATGGTATTAAAATATTGATTTTTACTGTTTTTTGCAAAAAAACGTTTTTCAATCTTTTTTTATTTTTCATCGGCCATTTTTTTATTTTTTGATAAAACCTTATATCCCAGGGTCACTTTGCAGCTGGTGTCATACTGAATCTAATGGACTTTGATTTTTTTGTTTCAGACAAGCCGTTGCCGAGTTGTGATGGAGCTACCTAACCCACCAATTTTTGAGACGTTACGTTAAACTATAATTTTTGTACTTAAAAATGAATAAAAATAAGTTAAATTTTTTTTAAATGTATTTCAAGACTTTATTTCCCGAGCCCAACAACTTTTATATTCATATCTTTTATAAAATCCTCAAAAAAAAACCGCGAAAATAGCCTTTTTTCGTGGCTCCAAAGTGGACTGGCCCCTTAACTGACATCGCGTATAGAAAGCTGTGAGCTGTCCACGGTATACCTGCACGCGACGTTTAAATTAAAAACTTGAACATGCAGAAATTTTGCTATTTCTGGCAGTTTCAAAATCGTGACGTAACGCGTGACGTAACGCAAACCGTGACGTAACGCAAATCGTGACGTAACGCAAACCGTGACGTAACGCAAACCGTAACGTAACGCAAACCGTGACGTAACGCAAACCGTGACGTAACGCATACCGTGACGTAACGCAAACCGTAACGTAACGCAAACCGTGACGTAACGCAAACCGTGACCCCCCCCCCCGTACGTACACCGTAACGCCTGGCCGAACGCCCCCGAATTGCGTTACTTAATTTGCGTACGGCCCCTTATGGTGCTTGGAAGTAAAACTTACAGTCCGTAAACTTCCTGCGTTTGGGGATTGAGTTGTAGCCAGTGAGTGGACTTAACAGGATTGCCTTGCAGATAGAGGCTCAGTCTTAGTTTTCTCGTGTCGCCGTCCTCGACGTCGCTGAAGGTATCGGCGGGAATAACGTAGCTCAGTGGCTTGCCGGCAGTCACCGGGATCTTCTTCAGCCTTCGGTCCTGACGAGGCGGGAAGTTTCGAACTCCGTACTCGATCTTTTCCGTGGTGGTTGTCGATGTAGTTGTTGGCCTCGGGGTGGTTGTGGTAGTCGTGGTGGTCGTAGTGGTCGTTACCACGGGTGTAGTTTCCGGCACTGGTGTTGGTGTTGTTGTCGTTGTTGTTGTTGTTGTGACAACGGCGATAGGTATCACCGTGGTATTCGTTGTATTAGTCGTTGCACTTGGCCTCGGACTTGGAGGCATTTCGGTGGTTTCCGTTCGCTACATAATCGCGAAACGACACCGTTAGTTGCGCTATCAGGGTCAACCTGTCCCTCAAGAAGAATCTAGCTAAGATTATACTTGCTGGAAAAATTATTCCGCAGGTGTTTTAACGGATCGTAAATATAGTTATTTTGCCTGCAATTTCTGACATCGTTATTTTGGTCAAAAGAAGGACTCCCGTTGCAGAAGACAAGTGTGCAAAGAACAAAAGACGAAACGACAAAATTGTGACGATTTCCAACGGCTATAGTACAGTCGTGCTGTCACGGAAAAACCCTCTAATAGAAAAAAATTATAAGGCTAGTTTTTAAATCGGGTGGTAGGGTTTTTTAGGGGATGAAAAGGCATGGGGGTGGATTAATGCCAAAGGATTAATGCCAAATCCCTATGAGGGCGGCGTCGTGAGACAAAATGTGCAGAAAAGTCCAGGCTTTAATTTTGTCTACAGCGCTGAAGTCGTGGAAGTTCATTTTGGGGGTAAAAACGTGGGGTGAAATTTTGAAAAATCGGTTTTAATTAAATAACTCTTTAGAAAAAATTCGTACACTTTTTGCTCAAATGGGAACGTTGTAGCCCTTGAAAAGACGCGTCGATCTCTCTGATAATATCTTCACCCCTAAAAAATGGTTAAAATACCCCAAACAATTGTTTATTGAGTAACTAAAAAACAATCGATTTTTCGGGTATGGTTCAAATGTACGAAGCGTAGAGAATAATTTTCTCTATATTTTCGTCTATATGGACCACCCTTGAATTGTGATTTTTCAACCCCTCTCGGGGGTTGAAAATTCAAAATGAAATTCTGGGAAAACTATTGACCGCGCGAATTCGCCGCCGTGGAAGAATTTGTAGCCTGAACCCTCAGCTACATTTTTATCCATAGCGCCAAACTCGTATCTCTTTATTTCCGGTCAATAGTTTTCCCGGAATTTCATTTTGAATTTTCAACGCCTGATAGGACTTCGAAAAAGCAAAATTCAAGGGTGGTCCATAGGAACGAAAATATAGAGAAAATGATTCTCCTCATTTCGTACATTTAGACCATCCTCGAAAAATCGATTGTTTTTGAGTTATTCGATAAACAATTTTTTTTTATACTTCAACAATTCTTTCGGGTGTGAAGATATTTTCGGATAGGGATGATCGAATACTCGATCGATGCGTCTTTTCAAGATCCATAACGTTCCCATTTGAACAAAAATTGTATGAATTTTTCCTAAAGAGTTATCGACTGAAAACTGACATGTCAAAATGTCACCCCATTTTTTCACCCCCAAAATGAACTTCCACGACTTCGGCGCGACAAAAATAAAGCCCGGATTTTTCTCAACATTTCGTCTCCCGGTGCCGACCTCGTGGGGGTTGTACTTTGGCATTAATCAACCCCCATCCCCCTTCATCCCCTAAAAAAACCCTACACCCCGATTTTCAGGCAAACTTGGATTCAGCACCCGCGGCACCTACAAAACCACCCGTCCAAAAACTAGCCTCCCAATTTTTTTCCGACTCCAATATACAGCACCACTGTACTACTACGGACCCCCAACGAATACGAAATCCGTGCCAGTTGGTAAAACAGAACGAGAACGTGATTAACTCGGGAGACGCGTAATTCAGGCGTGTTGGAAGCTCGTGTGTTGCAGGCTCTTTCGAGAAAGCTCGACGTAAGCTTGGCGGCATTGTTCTTTTGTACAGCAGGCGTTTCGCGCAACGACACAATCATCAATACAAGTGACAACAACGAACAAGGACGAAACGACTACAAACGGGCCTAAATAAATATGAACTGATAATCCGTGTATCTACAATGAGATGTGAATTAAAAAAAAGAAAAGCACGAAGCGTTTGTTTTCAAGCATTACCTCTTCCTCCGTAACGTTAACATAGACGCCGGCAGTGGACTTTGTTTCCATTTTATCCGTGGTCGTGACTAACGTAGAAGCGCCTAGGCTCGTTGCTTGCGTGCTTGCCGCTAATGACGTATCAACGGTCGACGACGGTGTCGTGACGTATTCCGTCGGTAAGTTCGTCGACGTGGCATTATCGAGATCGCCATTAACGAGATTCGTTCGATCCGCGACGTCCTCGATCGCGTTGGATCTTGTGCTTTCCGTTGTGGTTATCGTCAATGGCTCTCGGCTCGTTGACGTAGCGAGGCTCGTAGAGGGCAGCGGTGTCGTGGTCGTTGTGACGGGACTGGTCAATGGCCATTGCGATGCCGCGATCGGCGTTACCGACTGAGCAATGGACGTGGACATTGGTGTTTCTGTAGTTCTTTCTGTTGTGCTTGTTGCTGTTGTTGGTGATGATGATGATGATGATGATGATGGTAGTGGTTCTGGGGTAGTTGTAGTAGTAGATGTTGTTGTTGATGATGTTGTTGATGATGTTGTTGATGATGTGCTTGATGATGTGCTTGATGGACTAGACGTTGCTGTTTGCGAGGTTGTTGTCTGCGAAATGGTTAGTATATGCGAGATGTACGGTAAGTGGAAGACAATTGGGTTAGTTACACGCTTTTTCCTTCGTTACGGACGGACAATGTTAGAGAATTGGACTGCTCGTTTGCTCGGAGATTTACCCGGCTGCTCGAAACAACGTTTCGGCAGTTTCTCGAGTCGAGTTCTTTTCTCAGCTAAACATGAACGTATCGATGAGGGAAGCCTCGCGATCTATTCTACATCGAGGCGAAAAACAAAAAACGAACACGAGTGTTGTTTGGCAAAAGCGCAACGTATCCCTCCCTTAAGCACTGAAGTCTTTTTTTGTTTGTTTTGTACATCTTCTCGTACCAACGAAAAGGACGATCACTCTGCTGTTGTTTCTTTTAGCGACGTAAGCTAATTACAGTAGTTCGCGTCAGGAAGCAAGTATCGACGGAACGCGGAAAGCCGAGAGAGAGAGAGAGAGCGAGGGAGAGAGTTACTCACCTGTTTGGAGACAGGAGTTGTGGAAGACCCGTTAGATCCAGAGTTCAGTGGCTGATTGACCATCGGCACTATGTCGTGCTCGTCGATTTCCTCAATTGGCTAGACACCCAAGATCAACATTTAGTGGCGTTCCGTGTGAACTGTCATTATCCTCATCGTTAAAATTAAGGGGCTATACCGGTGTGACACTTTAAAAAAATCGATTTTTTTGCCTTTTTCGACAGTTTGTACTTTCAAGAATATCCTGTAAAAATTTCAAGGCCGTATCTCTAATCATTTTATCTTGCAAAAATCGATAGTTAAGGGGTCATCCCCACTTGCGATTTTGAAAAAATCGATTTTTTTTATTGCATTTTTTTTGAAGTATAAGTATCTGAGAATATGTCCTGAAAATTTCAAGTCGATCCGAACAAAATTGACTGAGATATGAGCGTTGAAAGAAAAGAATCCGTTGTGTAAACGACCGGAAATTGAAACTTTAAACGCGTTTTTCTCAAAATGGCATTTCTGAAGTCGGTGACCAAGATTACTCGAACACTAATGAACCGATCTTCTTGAAATTTTGCAGGCTTATTTAATACATAAAAATGTAGTCTTTAATCGTTCGATTTTTTTTTCTCGAAAAAATGGCCGTTTTATAGCCAAAAAACGGCCGTTTTTTTCGTTAAAATCGAACCATTAACTTTGACTGTCCGCCATTTTGTGAAAAATGAATATTTTTTAAAATCCTTCGATTAAAGACTAGTTTATACTTATATTTGACTAAATCCATCCGCATTTTTGTTTTTCAGATGATCCACTTCGCCGCAATGTTGGTCACCGCAAACCGTGTATATAAAAACATTATTTCATTGACGGCCATTTGCCACTAAACAATGTAATATTTTTCAATAAAAAAATTACTGAAAGTTCTTCAAGATGTGTTCTTTAAGATGGTATATTGATCGATTAAAAAAGTTTTGTAGTTTTCTTTGAAAAAATTCATGAAAAAGGCCTTTTTTGCGCTACAAGTGGGGGTAACGCCTTAAATATTTAAACGCGTTTTTCTCGAGATGAGATTTTTGAAGTTTGCTGACATTGTAACTCAAAGAGCAGCTATCCAATTGACTTGAAATTTGAACTGAGTACTCTTGAATATATTTACAATGACGTAGGATATTTTTGATTGGATGAAAATTGACAATTTGGCATTGAAAAAAAAACGACCATTTTATAGGCAAGAAAACAGGCTTTTTTTCATAACTACGCCATTTTGTTAGATTTTGATATTCTTCGAAAACCCTACGTCATTGTACAGGTAATACCTTCCAGTTTAACGAGATTTTTTCCTTTTTCGGTTTCAGCTACTCAATCGGCCGGAATCGTGTCAGGAGAGGAGGAAATTTTTTTTTTTGGCGCCTCCGAAGGCAGCGCATCAGTCGCTTGAATCTCAATATTTTTCTATGGAAAAATGATGTAATTTAGGAGGCATTCGTCATCAGTTCAGCCAGTAAAAAAAATCCACAAATAATTTTGAAAAATCGTGTTACTTGATTGAAAAATATTCACCGAGTATCGACATTTTAAAAAAAATTCTGACGTTTTTTCTCGTTGATTACCATTTGTTAATATTTTTCCATTCAAATGGCTGTATCTTTGGCAGGATTTGGGGCCGTCCATATATTACGTCATCGATTTTTGCTGATTTTCGACCCCCACCCCTACAATCATCCTATCGTCATTTCCTAATGACCCCCCCCCCCTCTCGCAAAACTGAAGTCATTACCAGTTTGGCAAAATTAAAATATTTGCGGATTTGAGAAAAATTGGGTAACATGAAAACATTTTGTTATAGAATCATCTTTTATTATTTTGTACTTTGGCAATGTTTATTAATATAATAATATTGTTCTTCCCTATTCTTTAGTTTTCTTTGGATAGCTCCCACATTTTGTTATAGAATCATCTTTTATTATTTTGTACTTTGGCAATTTTCATTAATATAATAATATTATTCTTCTCTATTCTTTAGTTTTCTTTGGATAGCTCCCACGGAGTTTTCACCCATTCTTGCAAATCCTGGATCACGGGTAATATCTCCGTATCCTCCCCATATTCATTTTGGCTCGATCGAACTATTTTCATAGGTACGCTGTTATTTGAAGTTCTCGAATATAATGTTGACAAACCTTATGTAATAAATAAATAAATAAGGAGTTCAATAATTAATACCATTAGGTACTTGCAAAATATTTTTCATCACTCATGCGGGGAAACCACTCTAGTTGTACAATATACTATTGTACATTTTGAATTAACTGGTATCACAAGAATGACGTCAATTTCGAAACGCCCCCCCCCCCCCCTCATCCGTCATTTACCGTCATCCGCAGACGAACCTCCCCCCCCCAAATTTAGAATGACGTAATATATGGACGGCCCCTTTGACGTATTTACATTCGTAAAAAACGAAAATGTGCTTTTTCTAGCCTTCCAGAAAAAAATTAATTTAGCATTTATTGAGCAAGTCGAACGTCCGTTTCAGGTCAAAATATGCAAAAATATTTTTTTTCTCAAGGAAAGACACTCGTTATTTTATTTTTAAGAATTTCCCCGAATTGTGAATAAGAAAAACGGATTTTTAGTATTTTTTATATTATGGGATTCCTAAACACCGTGAAGTAACAGCTATTTTTAATAATTTTTTTTTTATTAATATTCGATTGAAGAGTGTGGAGCACTCGCTGTATGTTTACCAGGTTTTTGAAATACACATGACATATATGTCATGTGTATTGGAGCCTTGGAGTACTCCACACTCTTCAAACGAATATTAATGAAAAAAAAAATTTTTTAAACCGGTGCGATGGTCTAGTGGTTAGCGTGCTCGCCACTAAACCAGCGGACCGGGAGGTCCCGAGTTCGAATCCCGGCCGCGTACATTTCGTCGTGAAATGTTTTTCTTCGGCATTTCGCGACGAAATAAGACTAGTTCCACGACCGGGGGCGAATTCGATGACCGGCTGTATTGGTATAGGTTTTCCGCAGTTTCCCTATACCCATGACAGAAAATGTCATGATGAATATAATACGGAGGGGGAAGTCGGCTGCGGCCGCAAGAGGGGGGAACAGAGAGGAAGATGGAGAAAAAAGGAAGTAAAACAGTAGAGGAAAGAACGGTCATAATGTGGGGAAGAATAGGTAACAAACGCGAAAAGCGTGTACCTAAGGAAAAAAACCAATAAAATTTTAAAAAAATAAAAAAAAAATTTTAATAAAAATAGCTGTTTAGGAATCCCATAATATAAAAAATACCAAAAATCCGTTTTTCGTATTCACAATGCGGAGAAATTTTGAAAAATAAAATAACGAGTGTTTTTCCTTGAGAAAAAAAATATATTTGCATACTTTGCCCTGAAACGGACGTTCGACTTGCTCAATAAAATCTGCATTAATTTTTTTCCGGAAGGCTAGAAAAAGACGCACATTTTCGTTTTTTACGAATATAAATACGTCGAATCCTGCCAAAGATACAGCCATTTGAATGGAAAAATGTTAAAAAATGGCAATCAACGAGAAAAAAACGGAAGAATTTTTTTTTTAATTTCGACACTCGTATATTTTTCAACAAAGTAACCCGATTTGTCAAAATAATTTGGGTATTTTTTTTACTCGCTGAAGTGACGTGGAATGCCTCATAGGTCAAATATAGCCAAACATATTCCTAATTTTTCGAAAAATTTAATTGAGTACTTTTCTTCCAAAAAATTCCGGAAAATCACTGAAATTTTCAGCGTTCACACTGGTACAGCCCCTTAATCCTCATCCTGGCAACCTCATCAATGACTTACCTTCCAGCCTATCGTTTCTTCACCGTGATGGTGTCTATGAGGATGTTCCGGTTCAGGCTCCGATCCCTTGGAAGCCGAGACGCTCGGGACGAAGGCTCGAGGTGGCATTTCCGTGATCGGCTCGCCGTCCTCGTCCTCCTCGCGCTCGGCATCGTCGTAAGACTCGTCGTATTCATCGTCGTAATCGTATTCCTCGGTGTCGTCGTTGTTCCCGTAATCGCCCGAGCCTGCCTCGCGTCTGTCCCTCAAGAGCCTGCTGTCGTCCGTCTTCACGCGCCAGTGTATCACCGGAATTTGCAACACCTCGGCCAGTGTGCCGTCCTGAGCCTGGCTGGGGATTTGCTCGAGAATCGGAACCTGGTGACTCCAGATACGACCGTCGCAGCCCACCTGCCGAGATTGGGAACCCAATCAGAATTTGGAAAAAACAAGTTGGGGCTCGCGGATCAGCGATGTGGTGGGCAGCTCGGTTGACCAGTGGGTCTAGTGCAGACTGCCAGGTCATCTGATGACGTTTTCATCAAGCTGGCCTTCAATCGTACCGTCATTTTGATTACGCTGGAGTCGGATTCATTCCTCTTCAAGGGGGCCCTCCATATATTACGTCATCGATTTTGGCTGATTTTTAACCCCCCCCCCCCCCCCAAATCATCCTATCCTTCCTATCGTCATAATCCAATCATCGTTACCGTCATCCAACGATCAGACCCCCCCCACCCCTATTTTAAAATGACGTCATTTATGGACCGCCCCAAGCGAATTCGCTGTACCCGAGTAGAAATTGTTCCAGCCTGTCTGACAAGCAACATCCCTCAGGTGACACCCTTCGATTTTGTTGACATTTGGATATTTCGTAAAGCACCGAAAAGTAAGCGATACGTATTTTTTTTATCGGCGAAAAAACGGTTTTAAGGGGTGAAACCACCCCTCGAAAAAAAGGCATCTCTAGGGGTTTAGCAGTTTCACACACAAGGAGTCCACCGTTTTTAATTAAACAAAAACGAAAATTCTAATCCGAAGCAATGAAAAATCCACTGCAGTGACATTGCGAAAAAAACATTAAGGGGTGAACCACCCCTATATTTGCTTTTTCGAGGGGTGGTTTCACCCCTAAAAATCGTTTTTCCGCAGAAAAGAAAATACGTATCGTTTACTTTTCGGTGCTTTATAAAATATCCAAAGGCCATAGCCGGGTAAGTAGGGAAAAATTGCCCCCGCATTTTCTCCAGCGAAATTAGGAGTATATTTTGAGGTATAAAAAAAAATTCTGAAAATTTCATCCCCGTCAACGCAATGGTTTTGGAAAAATGAATTTTTTTAATAAAAAAAAAAATAAAAATTCCGGAAACGCTTCAGTGGATTGATTCGATTTTTTTTGGCACTTGTTACGATCAAACGTGTTACGAAATAAAATTATAGAACATCTTGCGAAAGATTAAGGTTTAAAAAAAATAATGTTCCTTGTTTTATTTTTTTTACTATTATCCACTTGGGGTACAATAACGATTTTTTTTTTCATATAATCTTTGGGCACCGTATTACATTATATAATTTTTTCAAAATGATCGGTTTAGTACGCCACAGTGAAAAAAAAAGAAACAGACTTTATTGATATATTTTAGTTATATATCTATATAACTAAAATATATCAATAAAGTGTGTTTCTTTTTTTTCACTGTGGCGTACCAAGCCGATCATTTAGTCACATATCAGACTTTGTTGATATATTTTAGTTATATATCTATATAACTAAAATATATCAATAAAGTGTGTTTCTTTTTTTTCTCACTGTGGCGTACCAAACCGATCATTTTGAAAAAATTATATAATCTAATAAGGTGCCCAAAGATTGTATGAAAAAAATGTCGCTATTGTACCCCAAGTGGATTATAGTAAAAAATAATAAAACAAGGAACATTATTTTTTTTTCAACCCTTAATCTTTCGCAAGATGTTCTATAATTTTATTTCGTAACACGTTTGATCGGAACAAGTACCAACAAAAAAAATCAAATCGATCCACTGTACCGCTTGCGGAAATTTTTTTTTTTTTGATATTTAAAAAAAATCATTTTTCTAAAACGATTGCGTTGACGGGCTTGAAATTTTCAGAAAATTTGTTTTTTTTATACCTCAGAATATACTCCAAATTGGGCTGGAAAAAATGCGCGGGCAATTTTTCCCTACTTACCCGGCTATGGCCTTTCAACAAAATCGAAGGGTGTCACCTGAGGGATGTTCCTTGTGAGTTACGACCTAGTAACTGGCTCGCCCAATTGAGCTCATACGAACAGCTCATACGAACTGACCAATGGTTGGCTCGCTATGAGCTAGTAATATTGTGAATGTTTTGTTATCCAGCCCGTGTCTAGTCCAGGGGGCTGACACTGGGATAAATTCTCGTAACAGTAACGTGTCCCCGTATTGTCGCCACATAACTAACCCACCATGCGGCGCTAGTAGTCACCCGCATGAACCTCCACTCCGCAAAGCACCTCTCCGTATTATTTCGTCATCTTTTTCGTCGCATGAACCAAGTGAATATTTCTTTTCGTTTTCTCGATCTGTCATTGTTCTCGAATAAAAAAATCGTAGTGTGATAAAATCTTGTGGTTTTTGTGCTCATATTTGAGAATGCCAGCGGGTGTGGTTCTTGGGTGCACGTCAGGTTATCAATTACACAAGGAAAAATCGCTTTTTTTCAATGTACAAAAATACATACAATATTACGTATTGATGCGGATGCAGCAATATTCTGCACGTCTCAACGCAGGACAAAAAAAGCAATCTCGACAAGAAAAAAATCGCAAAACATTGTACAACGTGACTACTCCATTATTTAAAAAATAATAATGTTATCTGTTTATTTCGTTCAATAAATATTTGTATAACACATGATATTGCAACAAGTGTAAATATTGCATCCCTTAGTATATACACATATACGTTTAAATTCTATTCTAAACAATGAATTATCCAGACGCGTCGAATGCAAATTATGCAGACGCTGCGCGACTGGAGTGGGGGTCATGGGGGTGACTACTAGCGCCGCATGGTGGGTTAGTTTACGTGGCGACAATAACGGGACACGGTAGATCCAGCAGTGCCAGGGGCATGGTCTAGTCACTGCCCAGCTGATCTTGATCACAAATGACAAAGTGAGGTTATGTGACTACGTGTAGTTCCATCGAGCGAATGACTCGTGGCTGGCTAGCTAACTTGAGTTTTAGATGGCTTTGCAAAAGAAAAAAAAATCTCAAGTGGGCATGACGCCATGACCTAGTCAACACTAGCTAACTGCGGCTATGCCCCCCTTGGCTAGTCACTGCCCAGCCGATCTTGGTCACGAATGACAAAAGTGTGGTTATGTGAATACGTGTAGTTCCATCGAGCGACTGGCTCATGGTTGGTTAAGCAACTTGAGTTACAGACGACGTTGCGAACGAATAAAATCCTCAAGTCGGTATCTCGCGATGACCTAACCAACACTTCCCAACTGCGGCCGCACTAGCCCGAATAAATAATCGGACAAATACAATTTAAGGTTATGTAATTTTATGCGATTATCGCTCTCAATGCGAACACAATTGAGTCATTGAACCGATAATGTTATTTACATTTGTTGACCCTTCAACTAGCATTGGAGCAAATTTGCTACGTTCACTTTGACTCCGTCGGTAAAAGCGTAAGGACGCTATAGCGGATAAGCTACTTCACAGTTCCATCAATCTACGCTAGATGCAGCTACAAATGGCGGGACAGCTTGAAATTCAAACGTAAATATATGAATTATGTTAATATGGCAAAAGTGTTGTGAAAATTGATGACGCTTGCACCAGCACTTGATCTGCTGCCCGTTTTTTGTCGAAAAAAGTAAGTAAATGGACATTCTTAAAATATTTTTTGATAGAATTGCGTAAAGGAAGCGGGGGTGAAGTATTAAAAAAACATTTTTTTTCATTTTTTAAAAAAAAATTTAAATGAATGCATAATATATCAAGAATATTGTGTTAAAATTTCAAGTTGATGGAAGTAAAATTGACGAAGTTATGAGTATTTGCGCGTCTATTGCTCCATGCCGGGTTTTATACCTGGGCGGCAGCTGCGCGGCGCCCTATTGTATTTTTCGACCCCGAATAAATTTCTTGATAAACGGGCCTGTTCCGTTCCCGTTATGTATATTCGAGGCATGGTGTATATGAGTATACACATTAGTCTGTACATCAGTTGACCGCTGTATGCCGTGCTGAGCAGTAGCAAGTCACACTAACAGTTTGAGTCCGTTTTCGTTCGTGTTCGTACCGCGAAAAATGCCTCGAAAAATAAGCAGACAAGATCGTGAGAACGGTATTGGGCAATTGTGCCGACCGAAAAAAAAGTGCCTCCTCAAAAGCGTAGACAAACGCAAAAAGATGCTCTCAATCATCTTGATGGAAGTCTTTTACTCTACGGACCTGGCATCGACGGCTTTGAGTGAGTATAAGAAAATTTTCGAGTTTTATTTTGAATTTCTAAAAATTCAAAGATAATTGAAAAATCTGAAAAAATTCATACGTATTCAGAAAAATGAACGAATCACGAAAAAAAAATTGGGTTGCGGGGAAATTTGTTGACTAATTTTTGTTTTTCATCATTTTGTTAATAACATTTTGGAATTATCATTATGCAAAATTAATCTTTTGAGTACCTTTAATATGCATGAATTTTCTCAGATTTTTATGCAATCGAGAAGTGTTCTCAAACTTATGTGCAATGAGCGCTAAGCGACCAAACTCTTCTGCGTTTTTCAAACCGTTTTTCTGAGACTTGTCATATTTGAAGTCCGTGTGCACGATAACTCAAAATCTACTGGACCAATCGCTTTGAAATTTTGCACAGTACTTCTTCACATAATTCACCAGGTATTGTCGAGAGCTTTTTTGTTTTTTTTTTTTAATAATTACTAATTTTTCAACAACAAATTAGCCGATTTTTTTTAGCGAAAATCGGGTTTTTGGCTCCCAAGTGCTACGAAAAATCGAAAAATCGAAGAAAAAAATCCTCCCGTCATTACCTCGAGAAACATCTCCTTTAACAAATGCATTTTGATTTTTTTGTTTCAGATGATTCTGTTGCGAGTTATGGTGCACACCGCAAACCAACTTTTTTTCGAGGCGCCTCCGGGGTTTAATTTTCACTCGCTCAATTTTGAATATTTTGCAATGCAAATTTAGGAGAATGTTGTTCAAATGTTACTTTATTATATGTAAATTTTTCAATAAACGAACACTAATCGTTACGCCAAAAAAAAATCTTAAAAACATGCCTTTTTTTCGCCGAATTAACTTTACCCCGCCCTTAACTGTAGAGTTGGGCGTAATTCTATTTATAAATGCGAATACGAATTTATTCACATTGTGATTTTCATGTAAATATAAATACAAATTTATTTATACTTCACTTATTGTAAATACTAATACAACTACAATTGTAGTCACAAATATTCTAACATACAAATAAATTGACAGAAAAAATTGTGAATATTCACATAAAATGTGAATATTCACAAAAAATCCTGTGAATTAAAAAAAAATCACATAATAATCTGTGAATGCAAATGTATTCACAAAAAATGTAAATTCAACAAAATCACAAAATAAGTTGTGATTTTTTTTTTGTATTTCAGACAAATTCAAATTGAATTCACAATTATTCGATTAAAATTTACATCAAATATAAATTTTAATCGAATTAAGTTCGTACGTATTTTGAGAGAAAATATTGTGTCGAGGCAAAGAAATATTTGCACAAAAAGTTTTGAGCAAAAATTTCTTTGCCTCACCACAATGTTTTCTCTCAAAATACGTAAGAACTCACTTGTGGTGTAAATTTTAATATAATTGTCGTGAATTCGGTTTTAATTTTCTTCAACTTGAGGAAATTCACAACTTATTTTGTGATTTTTTCCATATTTATAATGTAATATTTGAAACTCGCAACGTTTTTTTGCAAAAATTTCTTTGCCTCGACGCAATGTTTTCTCTCAAAATACGTAAGAACTCAATTTTGGTGTAAATTTTAATCTAATCATTGTGAATTTTATTTCAGTTTGTCTTAAATACGAAAAAATTCACAACTTATTTTGTGGATTTTTTCATATTTATAATGTAATATTTGAAACTCGCAACGTTTTTTGCAAAAATTTCTTTGCCTCGACGCAATGTTTTCCCTCAAAATACTTAAGAACTCAATTTTGGTGTAAATTTTAATCTAATCATTGTGAATTTTATTTCAGTTTGTCTTAAATACGAAAAATTCACAACTTATTTTGTGAATGCTTTTGTATTTACAATTTTTTGTGAATACATTTAGATTCACAGATTTCGATGTGAATTTTTTTTAATTCACAGAATTTTTTGTAAATTTTCACATTTTTGTGAACATTCACAATTTTTTCTGTGAATTTTGTTGTATGTTCGGAACATTTCTCGATACAATTGTATTTGTATGCATGCATGCGAATACAAATAAGTGAAGTATGAATAAATTTGTATTTATATTCACATGAAAATGTGAATAAATTCGTTAATTATTCACGATGTGAATAAATTCGTATTCGTATTTATAAAAAGAATTCTGCCCAACTCTGCTTAATTGGACGAACTAGGCTTTGAAGATTTTTGATTGAATTAGAAACCGAGCGGGTGAAAATGTTAGTAGTAAATTTGCTACAGTCCGAAAATACTACTTCCCAGGCCCTCATTGACAAAATTATTGTTGGACATTCATATTTAACCCTTTTTCAGCTATAGTATCAAACGAAATGATTTGGAGCCATCCAGAAATAGGAGTGGACGTTAAAGGTTTAAAGTAAGAAAAAAAATCGTTTTTTTTTATCGTTGTAAATATATATCCCGCCTTAATAAATGTGTGATAAAAATTAAAAGATTGTGCGTTTCCCTTTGTAAAAGACTGAGAAGGTCATGCAAATAAAACTACTACTACTACTAAGATTGTGCGTTTCAATGGTTCATAAAAAAAAAAATTCCAAAAAAGCGAAAAAAAAATAGCTGTCAGATGGGATGACCCCGTTAAGCGAGACGAGTGCTCTTTCCGGGTCTATGAAGGGAGCTCGCTTTGGAAAATGCTGAAAGGACGAAAAGTCGTATTTTTGACGACGTATTCTTGTAGCAGTATTATAATGAACAGGACGTGCGTACACTCGACTCTTTTTCGAGAGTTGACATTTTGCCTCTGCACACCCTTCACCTCCTCCAGCTCCTCGGCGACAATCTCGTGCACGTTACTCCCTCGTAATGTATACACCACTCTCGCGAATTGCTGCGCCGCCGTTAAAGTGTGTCAAGTGTGGAGGAGCGCGTATAGACGCGCGCAAACTTACCTGCCATTGAATGGACGTCGAATGTTTTTCTTTGCGAGACTTCACTCCGGCGTCCTGCTGCTGGGCTCCGTCCTTGCCGCTTTGGGAGTGCATCGAGAACGAGTTCTGCGGAGCAAACGAGCAGGGCGTAAAGTCGCGGGCTGCGCAATGCAATGAAAGGACTCTATGATTCGCGATGACGATTCGATGTCATGTTAAGGTGGGGGGGGGGGGGCGAATTAGAAGGTCCGAAAAATCGATTTTTTTAACTTCTTAAGGGGTGTTTTCACTTTAGACGCGAAAAAGGCTATTTTCATGAACTTTCGCGATGGGTTTATATTATAGATATTGATATAAAATATATTACACTTAATAAATACACTTTCGAAATGCGTTAAAAAAAATTATGCTTTTATGTAACCCGAACAAACTTTAAACGCGTTTTTTTTTCGAAACAACGTTTTTCGACGGCTTGTTGATAAAATCTTCGAAACTACTGAACCGATCGGGTCCGGCTTGAAATTCCGAACTTTGAATGCTCCGACGATTTAAAATTCCGAATTTTAATGTTCCGAAATTCAAGACGGGGCCGGATTGAAATTCCGATCTTTGAATGGTCAGAACGCTCAAAACTCCGAAAGAATTTTACACGAAAGACCAAAACTCCGAAAATTTTAACGCCGTCAAAATAATTCGAATTTGGAAATTTTAAAAGTTTCAAAATTTTCAATAAATCGACGAATTATTTCAAGTATTTTTTTTTATCGAGAAGCTTCAATTTTGAAATTTGTCTAGACAATGTTATACGTTCTGCATCGTTTACAGACAACTGTGTAGACTTTCGCTGGCATGATCTTGACATGAGGGCCGGGTTGAAATTCCGAACTTTGAATGCGCCGACGGTTTAAAATTCCTAGTTTTAATGTTTCGAAATTACAAGGTTCGTCAAGAATATGCCAGCGAAAGTCTACACAGTTGACTATAAGTGATGTAGAACGTATGACATCGTTTAGACGAATTTCAAAGTTTACGTAAAGTCACTTCTTGATAAATAAAAAAAGTTGAAAAAATTCGTCGATTTATTGAAAATTTTGAAACTTTTAAAACTCCCATAGCCGAATTATTTTGACGGTATTGAGATTTTCGGAGTTTTGGTCTTTCGGGTAAAATTCTTTCGGAGTATTGATCTTCCGGGGTCGTATATTTTCGGAGTTTTGAGCATTCTGATCATTCAAAGTTAGGAATTTCAACCCGGCCCCAAACGATCTTTATGAAATTTTAACCACATATTCTTTACAACTATCGCTATAGCGCATATCAAGGATTTTTAAAAATATGTATATTTACTTTTTTTGCCAAAAACGGTGAAAAAAAACACGTTTTTTTGTTTTGTTTTGTTTGTTTGCTTGTTTTTTTCGAAAAATGTCCGCCTTTTTGTTATTTTTGCATATATCAAAAATCGTATGATATGCGCTATAGCCATTAACATACTGAATCTAAAACCGTTTGATTTCTTTGTTTCGGATGATCCATCTCCGAGATTCCATCAAAAGCGCAGACCTACAATTTTTTGCGACATTTTTTGTAACTACCATTTTCGTCTATAAATGATATGATGATAAATGATATAATGAGTTAAATAAATAATTTTTTAAAATGTATTTCGAAAGTATATTTATTAAGCGTAACAACTTTTATATCAATATCTATAATATAAACTTATCAAAACAATTCATGAAAATAGCCTTTTTAGCGTCTAAAGTGAGAAGACCCCTTAAAAGAGTCGTTAACAAAGTATTTTTAAATAATTTCAACACCACGTTAAAGTGTTTTTTGTAAACACATTTTTTTTTAAACCTGAGAAAAGTTATAATTTCGCAATTTTTTTAGCTTTTTCTTAATTCACCAAGAAGAAAAATATATGAAAATTAAACATTTTATTGGTTTATTTGGTTCAGTCAAGAATTACGAGCTGCATCTTTCCCGGCGATTGGGGACTGCAGTGGCAAGACGCACATGGAATAGGCTGATAAATCTGCAGACATTTATCGTTTCATGTTGAAATTTTTCGTTACACATTTTAAATATACATGAAAAGATACTTCAATGTTTGCTCACTTGTTTTTTTCCCTTCTAAAAAAATTCCCGAAATTTTTGGACCTTCTAAAAAAATTCCCGAAATTTTTGGACCTTCTAAAAAAATTCCCGAAATTTTTGGACCTTCTAAAAAAATTCCCGAAATTTTTAGACATTCTAAAAAAATTCCCGAAAAAACGCTTTTTTACCTTCAAAAAAAAATTCCCAAGAAAACGCTTTTTTTGGACCTTCTAATATAGGCTCCCGCCTTAATCGAGCCGTAATGGCAGGCGGTTCGGCCGGAAAGCCTTGAATAGTTTTTCGAATTTTTCTCCAAAACGGCCGGACCGAATGACTCGAAATTTTCACAGTCGATGTCTAACTACCAGGCGAAGGACCTCAAACTCCTGAAAATCGGCGAATTTTTCTTTAATTTCCGATCGGAAGAGTTTAGAAATCGAACATCCGGTTGAGATAATCGCGAATCCAAGAGTCTCTCGACCTGGCTATCGTAAAAACGCGCATTTTGACGCGCGAGCCATTGCGATCCATGAAGAAATAGCCGAGAAAAATGGAAAAAACTACCGCGTAGCTGATGAATTTTTGTACAGCGGTTTCGTAAAGGCTGTAGAAAAGGAGGACGTGAAGGCACGTCGTGCTCGCGACGTATAAATAAATTCAGTAGTCAAGAGGTCAATCGGTTTCAATCGTCTCGCTTCTTACACTGGCCCGAGACCTTCCGAATCGATGCATCCAATACACGCGTGCGGAGCTCTCCGCTCCGCGCAATAGAGGACAGTGATATCTGATGGATTATTAGAAGTGACAGATTCGTTGAAGACCCTCTGTGTACTGACCGTATGGAGACCCAAGAAGCCCGCGAGATTCTTAATTGCCTCGACCTTCGTCAGGGGTTTCAAGTCCTCGAACCTGGAGCCCAACGTGAGCGTGAGAAGCGTTCGGTCCTCGCCCTCCTTGCAGTGCGTCTGGGAACAAAACGCATGGAAATAAATACAACGATATATAATTATACAATTAAGAAATATATAAAATATTTTTCGTAAGCGTAATATAATGTCCTGGGTATTTTATTTAAATCGAACCTGTTCAAGGTACCGAAACTTCAGACAAAAGTTAAGGGGTAAGGCCACAGTAGAATTTTCAAAAAATCGATTTTTTTTCTCGCTAAACCGGTCCTTTATCATTAAGTATAATAATAAATAAATTAAGTATATTAAGTATAATTAATATACTTATTATACATTAAGTATAATAATAAATCTTTAAACGCGTTTTTCTCGTAACAGCGTTTTTCCAATTTTCGTGACAAATAACTTCAACAATTTTCTCTCGATTTACTTCAAATTTAAAAGTTATGCTCCTAATTACATTTCGCAGATAAGTACGTACGGAATTTCTGATTAATCGAAAACTTTTAATTTTTTGAGCAGTTTTATACGAAAATTTTCACTGAAAATTCAAGTTCAATTCAAATACAAGTTCAAATACCTACAACTTTTGAATAAAACAATATATTTTTAATTCCGTACGTACTTCTCTAGGTATTCGAATGTAGATGGACGCGAATTTTTTCTTTTTCGTTCTAGGTAAAAAATTGTGGATGCTCAATGTCACGCCACGGAGCGCTTAAAAAAAAGATAACAAAATAAAATATTAGTAGGCGGCGATTTTATACATCGAAAAAAAATTATATATTTTTTCCAACAGCTTCATATTCATAGTAAATAAATGTGTAATTAATTTTATGAGTGAATCGCTTTTTCATACGAAAAAAAAATTGTTAAATTCGCACACGATTTTACACCCGTTACTGTGGCCTAACCCCTTACGATTGTTATGGGGTTTAGCCGTCGGGGGTGAAGTACGAAGCGCCCTATGCTTATGCACGGAGCCGATTGACTGTTACCAACTGTTGGCTTACAAATAATCGTCACATTGAACGTACGTTTTCGAACTATTTTTCTGTATCTATTTGTAAAAATAGATTCCGCTGGAATAGAATTCTCCGTAACTTTTATTAATAACTTTTTGCGTTAATATTAATAATCAAAAAGTTATAAACAAAAAAGTCGAAAAATGAGACGATCAGCGCAAAAAGTTAACGATAAAAGTTATGGAGAATTGTATCAACTACAAAAAAGCTCCTACAACATTTTTGTCGGCCTCACAGTTATGGAAATAAATTTTTAAAACCCGGCCCTTCAAAACGGATGAGATTTGAGAGTGATGATGATTGATAATTTCGAAATAATCATTGAAAAACTTAACAATAAAATCAAAAAAAGAAATTACTGCTCGAAATAAATAGATTAACGATTCTATTAATACCGACGTAACCTACTCACCTTTCACTATCTCCCTTCACAACGCTGATAAATCAATAAAAACAAACCGAATTGAAAAAATTGGTTAAATTGTTTATTAAAAAATGATCTATAAAAAGGTAAGAAGCATTTTTATTGTCAGATTTCAAATTAATTAATAATCTTGCCTCGAAGTTTTTCAACGTCCAATTTTTCATCTTTTTTTGTTTATAATTTTTTTTTGTTATTGACATTAGCGCAAAAAGTTATGGATAATTGTATCAGCTACAAAAAAGCTCTCTACAAATTTTTTGTCAGTCTCATGGTTACGGAGATAAATGAAAAACTAATCACACCCTTAATTTCAAGATGGCGGAGCTACCGTCCTTAACGTCCCGGAAACTGAGTTTCACACTCATGGCCGACCCCTCCGCGAAATTTAAAAAAATAGCATTTTCCTCGAAATTTTCCGCAAAATCACCATTTGACCGTACTACTTTGGATCAGGGTTGCAAATAATGGATTTGGATTTGTAATGCATTAGCGTTTTCATTACTCATTACTTTACATTTTGTAATGCAAAACAATTGCCGTTACTCATTACTTTGAATTTTGTAATGTGAAAAAATTGCATTGCTCATTACATTAGAATTTGTAACGTAAAAAATTTATATTCCTCATTACATTACATTTTGTAATGTGAAATATTTTCATTACCCATTACAATGTAATGGGTAATGCAATTTTTTTACATTACAAAGTCCTATTTAATGAGTAATGAAAATATTTTACATTACAAAATGTAATGTAATGAGTAATGGATTTTCTTTACATTACAAAATGTAATGTAATGAGCAATGGAATTATTTGACGTTACAAAATATAAGGTAATGAGTAATGGATTTTTTTTTCATATTACTAATGCAATGCAATATAAAAATTCTCCATTACTCATTACAGTGTAATGAGGATTATTATTCGTTTCCCATTAGAGGCAGCGGTTTTTGCACTGGATCGATCTGACCCGATGGGAAACGAATAATAATCCATATTACCTTGTAATGAGTAATGGAGATTTTTTACATTACATTAGTAATGTGAACAAATTACATTACTCACTACCGTATATTTTGTAATGTAAACAAATTTCATTACTCATTACGTTACACTTTGTAATGTAAAAAAAATTATATTACCCATTACAATGTAATGTGTAATGAAAATATTTCCCATTACAAAATGTAATGTAATGAGTAATGGACATTTTTTACATTACAAATTCCAATGTGCTGAGTAATGGAAATTATTTACATTACAAATTATAATGTAACGAGTAAAATAACTTTTTTACATTACAGAATGTAATGTAAATATTAACAAAATTATATTTAACAATTATAAATCAATCTTTGGATTAATTCAATTTATTAGATTATTAAATATAATTATTAATATTTAATATAATTTTACTCTTCTAAAATGGCAGAATAGTGCATTGAATTTAAAATTCAAATATAAGATTTTTTTTGTTATAAGTAAAAATAAGCTAAACAATGCTTTTGGATTCATACCCTAAATATAGATTAATAATCTTTTTTATAATAAAGTGCCTGAAAAGGGATTATTTTGATAGAATAAATCTTATATACCTTTATTATAATTAATAGAATTAAACGGTCTTTTAATTTCAAAAATTAATATGCTTCGTATATATATATATATATAAATAATTCAATCATTAATACAATTATTAATTTTCATTAATGAAATATTTTTTTCATTACCCATCAAAAAAATTATGAATAACGCATGACTTTTTCATTACAAATTTCGCAACCCTGTTTTGGATTCGCCAGGATTGGCGTTTTTTAAAGTATCTTCTCGTGCGTATACGCGATTCTTGATCGTGCAGTGCGATGTTACGTATTCGCTGTGCAAAGTGGCAGACGATTGGTGCTCACTGAAGGAGCGATATCAATTGGCATCAATCAGCAACATCGTTCACGAAGGCAAATTTGTTTATGGGATTTAAATGCGACAATGATGACTTGTCTCGTAATCGCGCGTAACGTACGAGATCCTGATGATGATGAAGGGATTGAGGCAGAGAGAGAGAGAGAGAGAGAGTTCATTTTTTTCCGCTTCGTAAGGCGTTTCGCAAACATCGAGAGCACGGATTGCGTGCCGCGATATCGCGTGCGTTGCACTCGTATTTATTAGCAAAGGCCTCTACTGAACGCGTTCATCAAGAAGCGTCGTAATTCTCGATACGCCCATAGGGAGCTTGAATCACGGCTGGTATAAACAACTTCGTACCTTGCCGTCCTTGTGCCTCGGCTCGTCAAACTTTTCGGGCTCGACGCGAACCGCGAAGGCATCTTTCGCGACGTCTCCGTGGCGCCCGTGAGCCGTCACGATCAGCTGATGCTGACCAAGGTCCTTTCTCGACGGGACACCCAGGAGCGTGGACGCGGCATCGTCCCAGTAAATCCACTGGGGCAGGGACTTTTTGTTCTTCCCGTAAACCTGCCGATTTGTAAAAAAAAAGTGCCGTTATACGTCCTGAGCGGAGGCGAAGGTTTTTTCAATTTTTTTTAACGGCTCGACCGAACGAGTCGAAATTTGCACTGACGATTCTCTGGTGGGGGTTATTTTGATAAAAACCTTGTTTTGTTTTTGAGGCGGGATATACATTTAGGCAGGAAGAAAATAAGCAATATTGAGGAATTTTTTAAACTACGAAATGATTATTCTACAATTATCACACTTTAGGTATACTTTAATAGTACATTTAAGTATACGAAACCATTTTTTTTTTTTTTAATTAATTCATCATCAAAATGGCGGAGCTCTGGTAGACTTTGATTTGCAAAAAAGTTTAAACCTTTTTTAAGTTGGAACATGTATATTTCTATGTGACGGTAATTAAAATGAAGAAAATGAAAGATTGAGAAAATGGCACGCATTTACAAAATAACAAACACTTCACGCAACATTTCTGTAAAATGTAGATTAAAAAAGTAGTTTTTTTTTCCATTTTTTCAAAAAACAATTTTCGTCAAGTAGAAGGTGACAATATTATCAATATTTCTACCAAGTTTCAACTCAATCGTCTTAAGGTGCTATACCAGTGTGACGCTTTAAGAAAAACCGATTTTTTTGTGCCTTTTTCGGCAGTTTATAGTTTCAAGAATATCATTATCATTTATATAATTAATATCAATATCATTTTATCTTGCAATAATCGATAGTTAAATCTTTAAACGCGTTTTTCTCGAAACGAGATTTTGCAAATTTGCTGACATTGTAACTCAAAGAGCAATTATCCGATCGACTTGGAATTTGAACTGAGTACTCTTGAATATATTTACTCTACAATGACGTAGGATATTTTTGATTGGATGAAAATTGACGATTTGACATTGAAAAAAAAAACGACCATTTTATAGGCAAGAAAACAGGCTTTTTTCATAACTACGCCACTTTGTTAGATTTTGATATTTTTCGAAAACCCTACGTCATTGTACAGGAAATACCTTCCAGTTTAACGACATTTTTTCCTTTTTTCGGTTTCAGCTGCTCAATCGTCCGGAATCATGTCAGCAGTGGAGAAACTTTTTTTTTTGGCGCCTCCGAAGGCAGCGCAAAAGTCGCTTGGATCTCAATATTTTTCTATGAAAAAATGATCGAATATAGATCAAATACAGCAAAATATATTCTTAATTTTCCGAAACATTTAATTGAGTACTTTTCTTCCAAAAAATTCCCGAAAATTACCCAAATTTTCAGCGTTCACACTGGTATAGCCCCTTAATAGTTTTTGAGAAATCCTGCACGCCAACTTCAATAAGGGCGGGGTAAAGTATTAAAATTTTTTTTTTTTTTTTCATTTTTTTTTTCATTTTTAAATGAATGCATAATATATCAAGAATATTGTGTTAAAATTGTTATGCAATCGAGAAGTGTTCTCAAACTTATGTGCAATGAGCGCTAAGCGACCAAACTCTTCTGCGTTTTTCAAACCGTTTTTCTGAGACTTGTCATATTTGAAGCCCGTGTGCACGATAACTCAAAATCTACTGGACCAATCGCTTTGAAATTTTGCACAGTACTTCTTCACATAATTCACCAGGTATTGTCGAGAGCTTTTTTGTTTTTTTTTAAATAATTACTAATTTTTTAACAACAAATTAGCCGATTTTTTAAGCGAAAATCGGGTTTTTGGCTCCCAAGTGCTACGAAAAATCGAAAAATCGAAAAAAAAAATCCTCCCGTCATTACCTCGAGAAACATCTCCTTTAACAAATGCATATTGATTTTTTGGTTTCAGATGATTCTGTTGCGAGTTATGGTGCACACCGCAAATCAACTTTTTTTCGAGGCGCCTCCGGGGTTTAATTTTCACTCGCTCAATTTTGAATATTTTGCAATGCAAATTTAGGAGAATGTTGTTCAAATGTTACTTTATTATATGTAAATTTTTCAATAAACGAACACTATTCGTTACGCCAAAAAAAATCTTAAAAACATGCCTTTTTTTCGCCGAATTAACTTTACCCCGCCCATAATGCAGGTTTGAGAAACACGCGTTTGAAGTTCTGTAACGTTTGAAGTTTCTATCGTTTGAAACGATTCTAACATATATAGTTCTATCGCTTAAAGAGAAAAAAAAAGAAATCGATTTTTTGATCGTTGTAAATGTATATCCCGCCTTAAATTCAAATGACGAAGTTCCTGAACGCGACCGGAAATGGTCTTTCAAGGTTGGCAAGCCTGAGTGTCTCTTTACGCCACCACTCAGACGCAGCACTAACGAACGGGTTTAAGTGACCATAAATATATTTTAAAAAAACGTAAGTAATGTATTTAAACTGTTTTATTTATGCTCGAATAACTTAAAAAATAACAAGTTGAGTATTGCAATGACATGTTTTTGGTAACAATCACCGTGTCAGATGTTTATTGAACTACACCATTGTGCTTTGTTGTGTGGCATAACCTCAAAAGCATATTTTTTTCGGGCGAAAGTTGTTTCGTTGGAGTGTCTTTGATCATTTCGATGGGGTAACATTGATCACTAATCAATTTCACCCCATTCGTTATCTTTATTGCTAGTCTCGGAGTATTCTCAGAGATTTTCGTCTTTTGATAATTTTGTTCAGTTGCAGGTTAAGAAATGTTCCCAATGTGTTCGGTAAGAACATTTCTTCACCGACCATTCTGCAATTCTGTACCAAATTACACTAATTGCAAGACAAAAAAGATCAAATTGTTAATTGGTATTTTTGTTCTCATTGTCAGTCGTAAATTGTTGGAGAAGAAATATCAAATTGTTATGTAATATTTCTTCTCCAACAATTAGTGTTATTTGGTACGTGACCTAGTTTAAGTGAAACATGTTCCTAATGAAACCAATGTGATCTTGTTTTGTGCTTTCGATACCTATGTAGACACAAGCATTACAATTTGTGTTTACTAGTTTTCTAATGTTTCGAAGTTTATGGATGTCTTACTGCATAAATCAATATAAAATACCAGTTGTTTATCAATGAAGTTTATTTTGAAAAGTAAAGGTGTAATATTTGTTCGATCAAAGTAACCCCCAAACAATAAAAATCGTTGTAAATTTCCATCCCGTTGACCGTCTTTTTTCTTCTTTAGGAACAATGCTTCTTTATGGTGTTGCGATTCTCATTGAGAAAAAGGGGGGTTTCAAAGTACTCCCAATCTTAGTATAACTTTGATCACGACTAATTATTTCTTCTTCTCATTTATTTTGAAATATTTTAAACTGCAATTTGGAAGGAAAAAAAAGAGTAATAAAAGTTGATGTTTAAAATATAATAGCAGCACCGTACGTCAAACTTTAAACGTGTTTTTCTAGAAACACTGTTTTTGGGCATTGAAAATGGTTTCAAAACGGTATATGTTTGCTGAGGTAGGCTAGGTATAGGGGTCTGAGTTAGCTGGATGTCACACGAAACTAACGCTACCCCCACTCCACTGCTATCGTGTTGTACTAGAGTGGGGGAAGCTGCGACATGCTGAATGCCCGTGATTGGTTCAAAAATGCCCACTCCCCACCCAATTCTAATCTTGTTATTAATTTTTCAACTATATTACAACTTATATTACAAATACGTTACGAAAATTATACAACAATTATTATACAAACAAACCTAAATTTATAAAAACCAAACGAACCCAAACGAACCCAATTATATACCTCAATGTATCAATATTCTTTGAAAAATAACACGAACCAACTCATACTATTTACATGTACCTTTTTTATTATCAAAAAAGTCAAACGAAAATTATACAGCAATTATTATACGAAACAAAAACAAAAAAGCCAAACGAACCCAATTTTATTCAATTATGTACCTCAATGTATACAATATTCTTTGGAAAATAACAAAAACGAACTCATATTATGTACTTGTACCTGTTTTTTATTACCGAAAAAGTCTGATTACATTTTCAATGTCATGAAAGAGTTGCACTTTGTGTAATATCTGTAGATTTTTAAGTCGGTGGACACGATATCTCAAGAACCACTCGATGGATTGTGTCCAAATTTACAGGAGATACGACGAGAAACATTTAAAGATCGTTGACGATCTCACTTCCTCAAAATCGATCTTCATTTTTTAACAGTTACGAAAAAATGACGACTTTTTTCACAGATCTTGTATGCTCGAGTTTCAACTCGTCGCCACATTATGAAAAACAAAATATTTAAAAAATCGACGATCGTCAACGACTCGTATTTATTATCAACGTGAATAACCCATTTGGTTTTTATATTTCGGACGGACCGTTTAAGCTGGAGAGTGTCCACCGCCAAACGTCGCCAAAAAAAAATCATTATCTACCGGCAGCCATGCCTATGTTTTTCTGTATTTTTTCATGATTTTGTCCCAAAGTGTCAATATATGTACATTTATGTTAAAAAGGGCATTTCTCTTACACCAACCGCTTCCCAGTAAAAAAAATCGAAATTTTGCCGACTTTTTCTTGCCTCTAAATAGTTGTAGCCCCTTAATCGCAAATCGAGGAGATACCCGACCTGGCCGCGACAGAGACGCGCATTTTGACCCTCGAACCGTCGCACTCGGTGGGAAAATGACGGAGAAAAATGGAAAAGACTATCGCGCGGGTGATCGTAACCAATTGTATCACAATAACGTGTCCCGTTCACTCGCCCAGAGTCTATACCCGCATAAAGTCTCGGAAAAAATAAACAAGGTCAGGTTAAAAAGTGAAAAAAAAAATAGTAAGTATCGAAAACCGCGTACTCGGTAAGTTAAACTTCCGTTCTCAATTCACGAACAATTTTTTCTCGCATTCAAATAAGGACTATTTCGCCAAACGTTCCACTCGAATTCCTCCGTGTACATGCTCGACAGTCGAGTACGTACAGCCAAAGATAAAGAGAAGAAAAAGTTTTTATCGAGGCCCTTCCAGGACAAAGGCAGAGAGGAGGAGAAAAGAAAGAAGTTTCGTGGCTTTGGCACGGGGCCAAAAACTTTTGAATTCCGTTCTACCTTTTTCTTGGGCACTTTGTTTTCCTCGTTGCGTTTTTTTTTCTTTTTGCATTATTTTATTACCTCGTAGTGATCCACGTCACCGCCGAACGCCTCCTTGGGTATCTTGAGTTTGAGAACGTGGCCGACGGTGATCGAGGTGTCCGGCACGCCCCAGAGTCTCTCGACGCGATGCTTTTCTCGCTTCTCGGCGCGTAACCTGGGCGCAGCTTCGTGTTCCCGTCGATGTATGACAGGAGGCGACAGGGACGTCGCCTCCTCGCCGATGTCGTCGAACACGATGTCATCCTCTTGGGGCGACAGACCGATCGCGAACGGCAGTAAGAGCGTGAACGTCAGGACTAGCAGGGGCTTCATGTTTCGGGGATCCTCAGTCGCGTTTTATCATACCATGCTGTCGCGCCTGTAATCAGAAAGCAAAAAAGCGTTGAGTCTCGCGATCCTCGCAATGTCATCGTACGGCAAACATTTTGCGCCACGGTCGTATTCGATATTTAATTTTTCATCGCTCGTGACGAAGACGCGGTTAGCGTTTGCCAGGACTTGGATGGGTGACCGCTTAGTGCAGCGTATTAGGAACGTTAGAAAATAGGCGATTCCAAATTGTACTCTAGGTTCGAATGGGATTAATTTTTTTTAATGTAGTTAACTGAATTATTCAATTTTTTGTCGATTTATTGATCGATTTGATATTGATATTCATTGATTGATTTTTTATGGATTTTTATTGATTGATAGAGATGAACAAACAACGTTTATATCGAGTTTTTATAAAAAATTGATCAATCTCATTGATTTTTTATGAAATTAAAATTCATTTATATGTTTTATACAAACGTATAGATGAACAATTTAGTTATTGATTTTTCATTGATTTTTATTGATTGATAAAGACGAATAAACAACTTTTGGTATTCAGTTTTTATAAAAAATTAATCAATTTCTTTGATTTTTTATGAAACCAAAATTCATTTACATATTTTATATAAACGGACGGATGAACGATTCAGTGATAGATTTTTCACTGATTTTTATTCATCGATAAATACGAACGAAACATTTTTTTATTGATTTTTATAGACAATTTAGAACCAACTGGATTCATTGATTTACTCTGTATAAAAAATTGAAAAAAATCTATCCATATATATATATATATACATAAACAATTGATTAATTGATTTTTACTTGAATTTCATTAATTGTTAAACCCGCATACACAGAACGGCAATTTTTTATTCACTCTTTATTGATTTTATTGAATGATCTTTTATTCATTTCTTGATAGTCTTTTCAAATTAATCTTTATTGATTGATAAATCCTAAGGAACAATTTTTTGGTCGATTTGTGTAAACAATTTGTAAAAAAAATGAATGTACTGATTGAATTGTATAATAAATTCGAAAAATATTTATTCGTATATTTTATTTAAAATATATACACCACCAGCGAAAAGTTTCCGGACAAAGATTCAAAAATGTTCCGAAACGATTTTTTTATGCCATTTTGCTGACAGTTGTCATAATTGAATTATCGAAAATTCATCAAGTTGTTATAAATGAGTTTTGGAAAAAGGGTCCTAGTCGTAAAAAAATAGTAACAAAAAATTCCAAAATAAATGGAATGAAGGTGAGTTCCTCCTCTTCGAAATGCCGTTTATCAAATTCGTTTGTGTCAACTATCGGGGAAATGGCATAAAAAATTATTGCGGAACTTTTTTGAATTTTTGTCCGTAAACTTTTCGCCGCTAGTGTATATAACTAATTTATTGATCGACTTTCCGTTGATTTTCATTGAGTGATAAACGTGAATAAACAAGGCGACGTATTATCGTGCGAGAGGTCCGAAAATTAATTAATCCTCCGGCAGGTGTCCGTCGCGAGATTATTGGGATCGATGAAACAGCGTTGCTTGAATTAAGGGGTTATGTACAGTTAAAATTTTCGAACAATCGATTTTTTTATTATTTTATTTTCGTAATGTACATATATTTAAGTGCACACACAGAAAATTTCTCGTCCATCCGGCGAATATTCTCGAAGTTACACGCACATTTATAATGACGTGTCAGAGCGTTCGAAAGTGCTTTTGAAACTTTAAACGCGTTTTTCTCAAAACCGTGTTTTTAAAGTCCGTGAGCAAGATTTCACGAAAACGGCTGAACCGATCAGTCTCGAATTTCAACACAATCTTTTCAAGTATATATTTTTTAACAATTAATCAAAGGTTTTTTCTCACCCATAAATATTTTCCATTTTATAAACAATTTAAGCCCTAAATTTGTGTCAAAAAACGATTTTTTTTAGTAGCCGCCATTTTGTCGAAAATTATTATTCTGCTTATTTCTTCGATCAATTGCAAGATAATCCATTATATTAAAGAAATATTTTTGGTTTTTTCATTTTGGATGATCCAGTCCAGAGATTTCTCTATAAAAATCGATCTTTTTGGGCCTCCTGACTGTATATAACCCCTTAATCGATAAGTGCCTCGCGCACACCTCGATCGAATAAACAAGAAAAAAAGTGTGAGGGACAAAGAGGGAGAAATTTTTTTAAAAAACATCACGAATATTAACGAGCTGCTCCATTTTTAATTGACTCTATTAATTATCATGATTGCGCTCATGGATCGATATCTCCTTGATCAATCAACACGAACAAATTATTCGTACCGTCTGACAATTATGCAACCGAAGAGAAGCCCAAAAATAAAATTATCCAAAGTACTCTTCATGCTTGGACGTTTTTTTTTCTCCACCTGTCAATAATGTTTTCGACAAAATGTGAATAAAATCGCCCCTGCCAGTCGAGGCGCGATGAGAAATAGATTGGAATCGATGACCGAGCTCGTGGTGTTGAAATATCGGGCCAGCAGTGTGTTTATCGAAATTGACACAAAGCGCATTATCGCGTACGTGCGAGCAGCGTTGCAAATGAACGTATGCGCACACGAACGATCCATTATCTCAGTCAACAATCACCATCATCGTCGTCATCATCATCATCATCATCATCATCATCTCATTTATTTAATAGATGCGGGTGATGGCGAACTGTCGACTCGATAACGCGAGAGGGAGCCAAACGACGCGTACGTGCGCGCGATCCATCATGGGTAGCCCGAATGTATTTAACCCTTCGATCAATTGCCCAATGATACTCTGCATTAATTCTTCGTTGCAGCTTTTATTTAATTTCCCCGTTGCACCCTCCCATTATACAGCTGTTTCGTCGTGTCCCTGACAATTTTTCCTCGTCCTTCTTTCGCTAATTTGTAATGCCTATCTTGCACCTTTTTTTCGTAAATTTTCCGTCAACGAATTTGGAGCAATTTTTCGCATATTTCGAATACTTTATCGACACATGTTTTTTTTTTAAATTTATACATTTATTTTTATGTTTTTTAAATTTATACATTTATTTTTATATTTTTTACATATATACATTTATTTTTATATTTTTTAAATTTATACATTTATTTTTATATTTTTTTATTTATACATTTTTTTCTATATTTTTTTAATGATCCATTTATTTTTATATATTCTTAATGTTTTTTTTATTTTTCCGATTTTTTTATATTGTACATTTTATTTACGAACACCCATCGAAGAATAGGTCTTGCATATTTTGGCACAACGAGCGTTGGAGACGCGAACTCGAAACGTCACCCACGCTGGGAAATTACGAAAATGGAATTTTTTATAGCTGGATGCTGCCCAAATGTGGGGCCCAAGCGTGGAGAAAATATGTCATTTTTTATTAGGAACTGATCATCTTTTATTAGAATATACACAACTTATTGTGAATATCATTATTACTATTATTATTATTTTAATCATGATAATATAATTATCAAAATAGTTATGATCAATAATTATATCTAAGATCAATTGGTGATTATAATCAACAATAATCGTAATTAATATTAATTATTATTAATGTTTATAATTGTTATTATGGTCACTCTTGCTGTAACTTTTATTTTTATTATCATAATTAATTACAATATCTCATTCATACTAATGAATATTATTATTATTTACTTAATAGTGCTGATATTTTTGAGATTGTTATTTTTATTAACATGATTATTATTATTGTCGTTGTTATTCTTTATTGTTAACGCTCGACAAACGATACGTTTTACGACACACTAAAACCCACGAGCGTCTTTCAGGAAGGCAGTGGTCCGCGATGCATATCTCTTTCTCTCGTTATTAAATCGTTGTTGTTTCTTCATTTTTGTCTTACTATGCATCCTACACGGGGCGGCATTAATAATATTCAAAGCTTCCTTTCACACGGATTAAAATTTTTGTGTGGGTTCGATCGAGTCGTGGGTGCAAATATTTCGTAACAAAGATGTATTATTATCCTCGTGGTGAGCAATCGTTCGCGATGGAATCCACGAGGAAGAACAAATTCAGTAATTACTATATATATTTATTCACAGCTATGACGAGTATATTTGTCGATCCAAAAACATTCTAATATTCGTGAATTTTCAGTTGAATCATATTGATATTTTGTGGGCCGTAAATGTAAAAAATTAAATAAGTGTCAAAATCACAATATAAATAAATATAACAAAATGACAATGAAATTTTTATTCATAATTATAATGAAATATTGAGATTAAAATAAAAAATTACTATAAATGTAAAAATCATAACGAAACGTTCATTCACAACTATAATGATTTAATGAAATTGAAATAAATAAAAAAATAATATAAATATACAAATTTTAATGATAAATGTAAAATTATAACAATGAACGTAAAAAACTTTAATATTAAAATAAAATTTCTAATATTTATATATGATTCGACTGCAAGTCTATGAATAATGGAATTTTGAAACTTGTATTATAATTTTACGTTCATTTAATTTTTACACGTATATCTTAAAAAATTCCAATATTCATGAACGTGCATTTGTTCATGAATATTGTTCGCTGTGTTTTTTACATTTATTATTATTTTTCGTATATTTTCATTACTATTATTTGTACATTAATCACTAAAATTCATACAATCGCATAATTTTTTTTTTTTTTCATTTCAATTTTTAGTATTGCATTATAATGTTCACCGATCGTTTCATTACAATGTTTTACCTTCATTTTCCAGTTCCTACAGTTATTGCATATTTCACATTAACATCCCACAGAATTAAAATATGATTCAATTGCAAGTTCACGAAAATTGGATTTTCGTGAACTTGGAAACAAATACACATAGTCGTTACTCCCCGTGAACGTCATTGAGAACGACAATTTACCTCGATGACATATATACACCAGAGTGGCACTAATTTCAGTTCTATTTTTTTCCCTTTTTTCACCATCCTCTTACTTCTTCAAATAAAAAAAAAATATATTTTTTGACCGCTGGCAGCTTTTGCGACAATTTTTTTTATCTTCTTTAAAGTAGATATGATGCGAAAAAGGGAAAAAAATAGAGCTCAAACTTGTGCCACCCTAATATACACATATATATGTAATTCAACGGCGAGTTCATCAATATTTGATTTTTTTCGGGATCGACTAGGATGCCAGTGAAAACTTTACCGATCAGGAAATAATCGAGAGAGTAAGAGTTCCGAAGACGAAGGTAACATCGTTAGGCGCAGCACGTCTAGCTGAGAGAGGGATGATAAGTGGTCGGCACGCTACATGCGGGCGGTTCATTGTAACGCGGTTCCTCGACCATGTGTCCCAGCTGGGCGCAGGTGGGATTCGCTTTAGCAATAGAGGTAAAGAGAGTGAAGCGCAAAGAGAGAGAGAGAGAGAGAGAGAGAGAGAGTTTAGGTACTATTCAGGTTTGCGTTGTAAACTGCAACGTGCCACCAGAAACGAGCCAGATGGACGGCAGACGTTCAGGCGCCATAATATAATACATAGTTCATGAAGGTACGTACATCTGCAGGTAAGTCACTGCTCGCATGCTACAATGGAACATGAATAAACGAAACGGTGCCCATCGCCCCGCCATCGGAACAGTGTGCATCACGTATTGATGCGATGAAAAATCGAACCCAAATCGCGAACTCGTTTCTCAGCCCTTGACCAAGAGAGCCGTTCCTCAATGCCTATTTTTATCCCCGGATTGCTAATTCATCCCGAACAAACCCAAACAAACTATACCTCGGAAGCGAGGTCTTCGCAGTGTTCGTAATATCCTCTTTCCGATTCCGCAACCATGAACTGGTTGCGGCAACTTTATTCTCATTTTTGTGGAATCGAGAAAGATGGAGAAATGTTTATTTTTTTTAAATTTGTCACGTTATTAATGAAAATGTTTAATTTTGGGGTTTCTTGATCGATGCGTATACATGCACATTTTCATTAAGAACGTTACAAATTGAAAAAATTAATACAACGTTTCTCCACGACTGTTTGTTGAAAAATAGGATTTTTTTATTTTTTCTTTCGACAAAACATCGATGTACGTAATTCTACTTTTTTATTTATTTTATATTATATATTAATTATTATATAAAAATATTTTATATATATTTATTTTATTCTATTTTTCAACAAAACATCGATGTACGTAGAGATTTATATACATGGCCACTGGTCGTTGGTCACGATCTCGTGAAAGGGCTGTACGACATGTTTTCCGCTATCAAATAACCCTGTAATGCTTTATACAAAAGTAAACCATTTGCGAGATATTATTGTTTTTATCGTTCCCTTTAAAGTGAGGGCTAGGCAACTTCAAAAATTAATTTAAACTGAACTGTTGTATGGAATCGTAATTTTGTATTATTTATCTTTTGAGCACACAGTAACAAAGAATTATTAACAATAAAATGAAAATAATTATTGACTTGCCGAGTTTTGGACCCCTAATTTAAAAATGGTTGCAGATTATTCTTCTTTTATTGTTGATAATTCTTTTTTACTGTGTCCTCAAACTATAAATAACTTTTTAAAAGGTTAATTTCATACAACAGTTTTAAAAAATTAATTTAGTTGCCTACCTCTGACTGTAAAAAATGATAAAAATAGCAATATCTCGAAAATGGTTCACTTTTGCATAAAGCGTTACTAGATTATTTAATATCGAAAAACATGTATGACAACCCTTTCATGGAATCGTGACCAATAACCAGTAGCCCTGAATATATATATATATATATATATATATATATATATATATATATATATATATATATAAACACACACACGTTGATGTATTGTTATAAAATTGTAATGTTTTTTTTTTCGTGAAAAATAAAAAACTATTAGTGTTGAACAATGTATCGATATATAAATGAATATTGAAGAATAATATTTCTTTTTTTCTACGAAAGAAAACCAATACGAACATTACGAAAAAGAAAGTAAAAACTAAAAAAACACTATTATTCTTGAAAAATATATCGATGTGAATAGATGTTCTAAAAAATATATGTATACGTATAGGATTTATCAAAATGACCTGACATTTAAATTTGCTAATAAAATGTACTAATAAATACATTTTTCAAATTTATTTATTAATACAATGCAGCAAATAACAATTTCAATTGTGTAATTCTCCATGACTAAATCTCACTACTTCCTGATGCCAGTTGGCAAAGAGTACCTACTCTATCTTCGCCTACAAAAATGGCGCGCGATTTAAAATGTCAAGTCACTTTGAGACACCCTTTATCTAAAACACTTCATATTCGTCTATAGTTCAGGAATAATATTGTTTTTAGCACAAAACAAGTATACAAAAAATACGAAAAAAAATTATAAAAACAAAAAATAACACTATTATTCTTGAGCAATATATCGATGTATATAAATTGTTCCACATATACAGGGTGTCCCAGAACTGAATGTGTTCCCTGGCATGGCGGGTTGAGGGTGAAATTCTGAGTCGATTGATATAAGCATGTGTGGGTCTCAGATCAACCCCTGAATTGTTATTAATTTTTAAAGGCGGACCAATCAGGTGCGCCCGCCTTTAAACATTAATAATAATTCAGGGGTTGATCTGAGACCCACACATGCTTATATCAATCGACTCAGAATTTCACCCTCAACCCCCCATTTCAGGGAACGCATTCAGTTCTGGTACACCCTGTATATGTATATATATATATATATATATATATAGATATATATATATATCCAAGAACAATATCGTATCTTCTGCAAAGGAGCTGAAAACTTTTGGATTCGCGGATCGCAGCTTCGACGAGCAATATAATCCCGGATCACTCGTCGTCCAGTGTAAGTACAGTGTCAAGTTAATTACCCGGGGACTCGAGTGTAAGAAAAAAAAGCACAAAAATACGAGTACAAAGGAGAGAAGAGAGCGAGGCGAGCGCGGTCGCGCTCTTGTCGACACAGAGCACGTACGTATGAGCTGCTGGGGTGAACAGCTTTTACGTTTTATTAGAATCCACCCCCGGGATGGTGTGTCCAAGGGGCGGTGGCGAACATCGCCCGGTGCGCTTTTCCGGCTGGTTTGTTCTTTTCGCGTTTAGCTCGTGCTCGAGCTCGAGTACGTTTTCACGTACGGCGTGCAAAACTCCGGCAGAGTCTGCGTGTATGCATCAATGAAAGTGGACGATCGTCAAATGAACGAAAAACGTAAGTGGCGAAACTTGCCACTGTAGCGGTTCCTTCCGGCGACAAGAGAAGGGGCAATTTAAGGGGTTACGTCTACCCAGAGGCCCGATTAAAATGGCCAAATTCCGAATTTCATTTCTGGGAAACGGTCGGTGAAGAAAAAATGCATTTTTTTAACCCGAAGGTTCATATATTGAGAGCCTTGAAAAAATGACGAAAAACAACAATAACATGGCCGCCGGAAGATGAAAATTTTTCACGACTTTTGGCGGTGGACATTCTCCGACTCAAACGGTCCATCCGAAATCTAAAAACCAAACGGGTTATTCAAGTTAACAATAAATACGAGTCGTTGACGATCGTCGATTTTCAAAATAATTTTTTTTAACAACGTGGCGACGAATTGAAACTTGAGTATACAAAATCTATGAAAAAGTCGTCATTTTTAGGTAATTATTAAAAAATGAAGATCGATTTTAAAGAAATGAGATCGTCAACGACCTTCAAATGTTTTTTATCGTATCTCTTGTAAATTTGAAAAAAATCCATCAAGTTGTTCTCGAGATATCATGTCCACCGACTTTAAAAACAGTGTTTCGAGAAAAACGCGTTTAACGGGGTCTTTCTCTGGAGGCCCAATTTGAAGAGTCAGAATGATGCACTTTTTCTAGTAACACATTGGTTGGAATAAATTAATTTTTTCCCCAGCATGTTGTACACATGTTTGTGATTAAAATGTAACTTTTTCGGAAGAAAATCTTTCAAAGTGTTCGTGGTGCTGCAGTTGGCGTTGCAGTCCTCCAGCGGCGAGGCCTCAAACGGCGGGATCTCTACCAGGCTCAAATGTAATTTGAAACGAAAACAAAAAATGTTTTCTCCAAATATATCCCACTGGCTATGGGTTCACGATTCACTTTTCGAAATTTTGAAAAATACGAAAAATCACAGCTTCTACAACGAAAACCTCGTTTTTCTCTTGAAAAACAGCATGCTGAAGTCATTGTCATTAACAATCGGTTCACCCAATTAAAAAATGCGATCGTGAACCCAAAATGACTACAGTTTGAACGCCAACTGTGCAAATTCAAGTCAACAGTGTGAAAGTTACTCAAGATATCAATCCCGCCGTGTCAAGATATGTAGTTTCGAGATAATCGCGTTTAAGGGAATTTTGAAAATGCCCCCACATGCGATTTTGAAAAAATCGATTTTTTTTATTGCATTTTTTTGAAGTATAAGTATCTGAGAATATGTCCTGAAAATTTCAAGTCAATCCGAACAAAATTGACTGAGATATGAGCGTTGAAAGAGAAGAATCCGTTGTGTAAACGACCGGCTAATTGAAAGTTTAAACGTGTTTTTCTCAAAATGGCACTTCTGAAGTCGGTGACCAAGATTACTCGGACACTAATGAACCGATCTTCTTGAAATTTTGCAGGCTGATTTAATACATAAAAATGTAGTCTTTAATCGTTCGATTTTTTTTTTCGAAAAAAATAGCCGTTTTATAGCCAAAAAACGGCCGTTTTTTTCGTTAAAATCGAACCATTAACTTTGACTGTCCGCCATTTTGTGAAAAACGAATATTTTTTAAAATCCTTCGATTAAAGACTACTTTATACTTATATTTGACGAAATCCATCCGCATTTTTTTTTCAGATGATCCACTTCGCCGCAATGTTGGTCACCGTAAACCGTGTATATAAAAACATTATTTCATTGACGGCCATTTGCCACTAAACAATGTAATATTTTTCAATAAAAAAATTACTGAAAGTTCTTCAAGATGTGTTCTTTAAGATGGTATATTGATCGATTAAAAAAGTTTTGTAGTTTTCTTTAAAAAAATTCATGAAAAAGGCCTTTTATTTGCGCTACAAGTGGGGGTAAGGCCTTAAACTCGACGGATCGCGGTAATCCCGCCGCACACTGCTTCACTACAAAAGGTGTAACTTCGTCAATTTTTAGAATTTCAGGATCCGGTTGGTCTTAAAATATTCTTGAAAGTTCACACTATAACAATATGCAGGAAAAAAACGATTTTTTTCAAATTTCAGGAGAGGGATACCCCCTTAAAGTTTGAAGTAGGCTGCTGCTACCGCTCGCCCGGTTGATTGTTACAAGCTGCAGCTCATTTAATTTTAGGAATATTTTAATAACGTTTTCAGGGAATATAGCTAAAAGGTGATACGATTGAATGAAGATATTTTTGGAAAATGCATTTTTTCATCAAACTAGGTAGATGTAGCGTCAGGGGGGGGAATTACGCGACCCTCCAAGGGCTTTGATGTGCCTACACGGAGCGGTGACGATCCATTGGGCTTTTTGGCTGGATGTTCGATGAAGAAGAATGGACGTGAACGAAAACGATTGAATTATATGTTCTTCACAGTATTTTATCGCACGTTTCCTGCTGAAGAAACTCACTCGGCAGTTACCCCGGATCCGCGGCCACTTCGAGAGCGAACAGAGTACCAATTGTCTTCGCAACAGTGGCGAGCACTGTCCGCTCGTTGCCAGGGTCGTCCCGCCTATACCAAGTTCGCGTTTTACCAATGAAAATGACTTACTCGGATTTCCTCTTCTTCAACGTCCCGCGGTGAGAGCGGGACCCCTCTTACGGGCCTCTGTGCCTCGTTAATGAGGCTCAACCGCATCCGCTCTTCGGAGATAGAGCTTATCAAAAATCGCGCACTAATCACGAGATAAACGCAAGATTTTTGGACGTTTTTTCGTGGCCTCTGTAGGGTGCTTGATTCATGACATCCGTGACTGTTCGGTGAGTAGACTACTTCATTGGGACTACTCGCTGATCGTTCCTGGATCAATTCGAACCCGCTGTCAGACTAAAATGGAACTGGTTGCGGTGGAATACGATGATGAGACGATATCTAGGGTTTTTGGATATTTGGGCTGGCCAGCCGGATGAGCGATGATGGCGGGAAAACGCCTGAAGCTTTTGTTGGTGAAGCTTCGTTATGGGAAAATAAACGCTTTGAAAAATTGCCCGCACTCATTTTTATGCAACTGAGCGATGTCACTATGAGTGAGACTTCATATAAGCCTTAATAAGATTTAACCCTAAAATCCTTTTAAGACTTAAACATGCGGCGAATTTCTCACGTAGGCGTAAAGCGCCCGCACTCCGTCACAGTCTTAACCATTTTTGTCCGCCATTTTTTCATCTAGCGCAATGGCTCGAGGACCAAAATGCGCGTTTTCGAAAGGTCTAGGTCGAGGGGCTCTCGAATTTGCGACACGTCCAACTGAAACTTATTTTCTAACCTCTTTCACTCTGATGTACAATTTTCTTCTCCGCGGATCAATGGAGATACCTCCTCCGGCTGCCGTGATCCTCGATCTACCAACGCAACGAATTTCTCACGTGCGCGCAAAAGGCGAGCGTTGCGTCGCAGTTTTCACCATTTTTCTCCGCCATTTTTTCACGCAGCGCAATAGTTTGAGGACCAAAATGCGCGTTTTCGAAAGAGCTAGGTCCAGGGACTCTCGAATTTGCGACACGCGCAACCAAATCTTCATTTTCTAACCTCTTTCTCTTCGATCTGCAATTTTCTTCCTCGAGGATCAACGGTGACGCCTCCTGTGGCTGCGTTAATCCTAGATCTACCAACGCAACGAATTTCTCACGTACGCGCAAAAGGCCAGCGTTGCGTCGCAGTTTTCACCATTTTTCTCCGCCATTTTTCACGCAGCGCAATAGTTTGAGGACCAAAATGCGTGTTTTCGAAAGAGCTAGGTCGAGGGACTCTCGAATTTGCGACAAGCGCAACCGAATCTTCATTTTCTAACCTCGTTCTCTTCGATCTGCAATTTTCTTCCTCGAGGATCAACGGTGACGCCTCCTGTAGCTGCGTTGATCCTAGATCTACCAACGCAACGAATTTCTCAAGTACGCGGAAAAGGCGAGCGTTGCGTCACAGTTTTCACCATTTTTTCACGCAGCGCAATGATTCGAAGACCAGAATGCGCGTTTTCGAAAGCGCGAGGTCGAGTGACTCTCGAATTTGCGACACGCGCAACCGAAACTTCATTTTCTAACTTCGTTTTCTTCGATCTGCAATTTTCTTCCTCGAGGATCAACGGTGACACATCCTGCGGCTGCGTTGATCCTCGATCTACCAACGCAAAGAATTTCTCACGTACGCGCAAAAGGCGAGCGTTGCGTCGCAGTTTCACCATTTTTCTCCGCCATTTTTTAACACAGCACAATGGTTCGACGGTCAAAATGCGTATTTCCGAAAAGGTCAGGTCGAGTGACTCTCGAATTTGCGACACGCGCAACTGAAACTTTATTTTCTAATCTCTTTCACTCCGATCGGCATTTTTCTTTCTGGTGGATCAACCGAGACACGTCCACCGGCCGTGCGGATCCTCGATCTATCAACGCAACGGATTTCTCACGTACGCGCAAAAGGCGAGCGTTGCGTCACAGTTTTCACCATTTTTCTCCGCAATTTTCTCACGCAGTGCAATGGTTCGAAGGTCAAAATGCGCGTTTCCGGAAGGGTTAGGTCGAGTGACTCTCGAATTTGCGACACGCGCAACCGCAACTTTATTTTCTAACCTCTTTCACACCGATCGGCATTTTTTTCCTGGAGGATCAATGGAGACGCTTCTAATTGCGTTGATCCTCAACCTACCAACGCAACGAGTTTGTCACGTACGCGCAAAGCGCCCGAACTTCGTAACAGTTTTCGCAATTTTTTTCAGCCATTTTTTTCACGCAGCGCAATGGTTCGAGGACCAAAATGCGCGTTTTCGAAAGGGCTAGATCGGGTGATTCTCGAATTTGCGACACGCCACACCGAAACTTAATTCTCTAACCTCTTTCACATCGATCTGAAATTTTCTTCCTCGAGGATCAACGGAGACACGTCCGCCGGCTGCGTTCCTCGATCTATCGACGCAACGAATTTCTCACGTACGCACAAAAGAGCGTTGCGTTGCATTTTTACCGTTTTTCTCCGCCACTTTTTCACGCAGCGCAATGGTTTGAGGGCCAAAATGCGCGTTTCCGAAAGCGCTAGGTCCAGTGACTCTCGAATTTGCGCCACGCCCAAGCGAAACATCGTTTTCCAACCTCGTTTACTCCTTCAATCTTCTTTCTCAACGATCAATGCAGCCTCGAGGCGTCTCCGTCGATCTTGCGCGTGTCTATTTATCGTCGCGCAAACTTTCAACCCAGCCGTAAAATATCTCGTATACGTACGAGGGGAAAAAGCGAGTCGACGAAAAATGAATATCTCACACGTCGCCTGCTCGTCGGCGCATCGCGAGGGCGGAGCACGTGTCCGTGTGCACTACGAAAGAACAGCGGAGAACAGTATCGATGATAATAAATTGATGCTCGGAAATTCGTTCGCGCGATAAGGGCAATTTTTCAGACAGCGAAAGAAAAAGGTCGCTGCCGTCTCGCGAGCGGATCGACGGAAGTTTTCTTGTGGATCGCTCAACCGGGCGAGAATATCGCGGGTGACACGCTGAAGGCTACGAGCTATCGGAAATATGGTTTATTCATGGACAGGCGCATCGATGTAACCAGATTATTCGGTTGCGGGAGCATCCGGTCGCGGTCCACAGGGTGTCCCGTAAATATCGTGTTGGACTTAAGGGGGCGCTGGATTCGATCATGACTTACTAGGATATCAAATTTGGAGCTAATAAAAATCACCACCGTTTATTGACATTTTGAAAATTTCGTCAAACTTTAGAGATTTTGGCAAACTTAAGAGATTTTGAAAATTTCGTCCAACTTTAGAGATTTTGTCAAACTTTAGAGATTTTGAAAATTTCGTCAAACTTTTAGAGATTTTGAAAATATCGTCAAACTTTAGAGAATTTGCAAATATCGTCAAACTTTTAGAGATTTTGAAAATTTCGTCAATCTTTTAGAGATATTTGAAAATGTCGTCGAATTTTTAGAGATTTTGAAAATTTTGTCAAACTTCAGAGATTTTGAAAATTTCATCCAACTTTAGAGATTTTGAAAATTTCGTCAAACTTTAGAGATTTTGCAATTTCGTCAAACTTTAAAGATTTTGAAAATTTTGTCAAACTTTTGAGATTTTGAAAATTTCGTCAAACTTTATAGATTTTGAAAATTTCGTAAAACATTCGAGATTTTGAAAATTTCGTAAACATTAGAGATTGTGAAAATTTCGTCAAACTTAGAATTTTTGAAAATTTCGTCAAATCCTTTACCTAGCATGTTTTTTTGCTGCGTTTTCGTGAAATTAACTTTTTGTCATCCTTTTGTTATCAGAACAGTCTTGAATAGTTGCGTTCTCTTAGGGACGTTTTATGGACTTTTTTATATTGAGTAAAAGACTGTAAGCAACTGATTTTACGAAATTTCAAAAAAGTCCAAAAATCCGAAAAATGGTGGGATTTTTCCCCAGAGCGAGATTTGATATTCCAGTAGGTCGTTGTCCAATTCAGCGCCCCCTTAACGAGTTATACCTGGCTCCTGGCCGGAAAAAAAGAAATGTTCGTAATTTTTGTCTGCGAAAACGTGCACAGGTTTTTAAAAACTTTAAACGGTACGGTTTTAAGTATCTTTTACAATTGTTGTATCGAAAAATATTGTAAAATTGAATGTGATCGGCGCAGTGATTTTTGAGATATCGTGGTCACCGATTTTGAAAAAGCAATTTTTGAGAAAAATGCGTTAGAGTTCTCCGGTTCTTGGAACGTACCTATAAACGCCCATAACGCCCTTAATTTTTAACGGATCAACTTGAAATTTCGAGGGAATATTTCTGAAATATTTCATGTCGAAACGAAGCCGTCGAAAACGAAAAAGTGATATTTTCAAAAATTTCAACTACGCGTAAGCCCTTAAGTATGGTCATTCTTACGGGACACCCTGTATAAAGTCGGAGTGTCTATTTCGCGCCTCGGCGAATCTAAGTCTCTCGAACGATATAAAAGATGGATGGAAAGAGAAAGAGATAGAGAAGCCCTTTTGCAACGCTTCGTTTCCTTTATAAAAGAGCCAGACAACCGAAATGGAACTCGACGAGGCGCACACGTGGTCAGCCACGCGTTTTAACCTACCGCCACATTTGCCATTTTGCCCATTTCGTAAAGTTGCCTCAAACGCGCAGCTTCGTCAACTTTACGTGCACTTTTTACGCGTTTCCGATTGGTCCACCTTTTTTTTTTTCAATGTCCCTCTGTATGCGTTTACGGATTTTCATGGAACTACCACTTCTGCTTCGCACTTCAGGGGTTAGGCCACAGTAACGGGTATAAAATCACGTGCGAATTAAACAAATTTTTTTCGTATGAAAAAGTGATTCACTCATGAAATTAATTACACATCTACTCAGTATGAATATCAAGCTGGTAATTTTTTTTTTGACCCACGAAACGGCTGATTTCTGTTTTCTTTTGTTATATTTTTTGAGGCGCTCCGCGGTGTGACTTTTAGCATCCACAATTTTTTACCTAGACCAAAAAACAAAAATTCTCGTCCATCTACATTAGAATACACAGAGAAGTACGTAAGGAATTTAAAAAATATTGTTTTAGTCAAAATTTGTAGGTATTTGAATGAATTTTCAGTGAAAAATTTCGTATGAAACTGCCCATACAATGAAAAGTTTTCGATTAATCGGAAATACCTTCATCCAGGAGGGCACAGGGAAACTGCGGAAAACCAGCGCCGATAGGGCTGTATTTTTTTCTCAAATTTCATTTGTTGAAGGCAGCATGAACGACGGTCGAGTAATTGGAGAAAAGTAGGCTCGATTGGTGGGGCCGATAGTTTTATCGATCCCTCGTCTTCTCTCGTTCATTCTCGGCTCAAAGTAGAGGGTCCGGATTAAAATAGAATAGAAAAATTGTTATCGTGCCGCGGTTCTTGACTGCTGATAAAAACGGTAAAATACTTGGGTATAATAATAGAGTCCCTCGAGGCAGTTGGAGAGAGATCGAGAGGGGGCTCATTATCGGGACGGAATTCTTTTTATTGCCTCGATGATACATTGGCTTCTCGCGAGCTTTCGCTTTTGAGAGATAATTCAAAGCGGTAGAAAGCCACGAGCATTCAAGCTGTACAAATGTGTACGTCGTCAGTGTACATCCTGCGATATTTCAACTTCTAGCCAACAAAGGAGCATTAGAAAGGTTGAAGAGGTTAGAGCGCCTCCGCTTGATTTTTACATAGCGTCGCTGCTTACGGCGCGATAGTTTTTTCCATTTTTCTCGGCCAGTTTTTCACGGATTGCATTGGCTCGGGTGTCAAAATGCGTGTTGACATCTTGGCTAGGTCGGGTATCTCCCCGATTGGCGATAATCCCAACCGGAAGTCCGTTTTATAACCAGGGTTGCCAAATTTGTAATGAAAAAGTAATGCATTATTCATGACTTTTTTAATGGGCAATGAAAAAATATTTCATTGTATTCAGTAATGTAAAAAAATTCCATTACTCGTTACATTGTATTTTGTAATGTAAAAAAATATCATTACTCATTACATTACATTTTGTAATGTGAAACCTTTTCATCACAAAATGCAATCGAATGTGTAATGACAAAAATTTTCATTACTCATTACATTGTAATGACTAATGGAATTTTTTTACATTACTAATGTATTGTAAAAATTCTCCATCACTCATTACAAGGTAATATGGCATATTATTCGTTTCCCATCGGGTCAGATCGACCCAGTGCAAAAACCGCTGCCCCTAATGGGGAACGAATAATAATCCTCATTACATTGTAATGAGTAATGGAGGATTTTTACATTGCATTGCATTAGTAATGTACCTTACATTTTGTAATGTAAAGAAAATCCATTACTCATTACATTACATTTTATGATGTAAAATATTTCCATTACTCATTACCTAGGACATTGTAATGTAAACAAATTCTATTACCCATTACATTGGACTTTGCAATGAAAATATTTCTCATTACAAAATGTAGTGTATTGAGGAATGGAATTTTTTTACATCACAGATTCTAATATTATGAGTAATGAAATTTTATCACATTACAAGATTTAATTCAATGAGTAATGAAAATTTGTTACATCGCAAAATTCAAAGTAATGAGTGATGGCAATTGTTTGCATTACAAAATATAATGTAATGAATAATGGAATTTTTTTACATCACTGAATGTAATGTAATGGATTACCCATGACATTACATTCAGTAATGTAAAAAAAATTTCATTACTCATTACATTACATATACAAAAAAAAAAATTCATTACTAAATGTCAAGTGACGAGTAATGAAAACGCTAATGCATTACGAATAGTAATGCATTATCTGCAGCCGTGTTTTTAACCTCTTTCGGCTGCTGCTATCAGCGGTAAGTGTAACGGTCATTTTTCTCAAAATCGCCAATATTCAAGAGTACCAGGTCCTTCGCCTGGTAGTCAGACGTCGTCTGTGAAAATTTCGAGTCATTCGGCCCGGTAGTTTTTGAAAAAAAGTCGAAAAACATTTATCGGATTCTTTGAGCGACGGGATCCTGGGACGTTTGGACAGACAATCACAGCCAGATATATTTTTTCAATCTGTATTCCAAACTCACGCGCAGGCGTATCCGTCATCGATGATCTGTATACAGAGAAAACTTTTTTTCGACTTGTCTTGGCAACAGATCGCCAGATGTTACAATAAGCTTTCGACCTTTTCGAAATGTTTTTTTTTCTTACACGATATTCTGCCGGGGTGGTCTCTTTCGCCGGAAGGTTGCTCGTTTGCAAGTAAGAGAGGCGGGGGAGGGAGGGAGGGAGGGAGGGAGGGAGGGAGAGAGAGAGAGAGAGAGAGAGAGAGAGAGAGAGAGAGAGAGAGAGAGAGAGAGAAAGCTCAGGTAGAAAATGTCATACGAACTCGATAAAACGACTTTTCGCTGCCGCGCTGGAAACGAGAGCGAAAAGTTTCAGCCCTCGCCTGAATAGATAAATCGGAGCCGAAAAACGAAAAAAAAACAAACCACGAGTATTTTCGTCCAAACGATCGGGCCATAAGTTCTGTACAGTGAAGGAGCAAAATGGATGTGAAACCAAACGATAATAAATAATACCAGAAGGGAGTCGGTATCTTGGCCATTCGACGTACGAAGCGATCGACAGGAAACGTACGCGTACAGAGGGACGATAAAGAGCCGGGGAGCCGCTGTACGAGGCTTCAAAGTCAAAGGATTTCTCGATCCACTCATTTTTGCTTCTGCACAGAGGCAATGAAAATGCCCCGTTCTTTTTTTGCTCCACTTTTTCGTCGGTTCTTTTTTTGCCATTTTTTCTCCTTCAATTCGTAGGCGTTCTAGTTTTCGCGGAAGGATTGCGAGTGGTGTTGGTTTGTTCCAATGCACGAACGATGGCATATAATTCTCGTCGCTGCATAGATACAAATATATATATATATATATATATATATATATAGGGTGTCCCATTTTAATCTTACACCTGAATTTTCTCGAAAAATATTGCTCGGACGAAATATTGTGTGGAACAAAACTTCTAGGGATTGAAGGGGGACGTTTGAAAAAATTTATTTGAGGAGCCAAAATTCAAAATGGCGGCGTTACAAAGGCTGACATGTTTTTTTCAAACGGAAACATAACTTTTTTTTATTGCCAAAAAATTTGTCAGCTGAAAACTAAAAACTTTTGTTGAAAAAATTTGTTGATAAAGTTCATAGTTTTCAAGTGAGAACATCATTTTCAATTATTTCAGATGTATCCAGGATTTGTGTGTGTGTGTGTGTGTGTGTGTGTGCGTGTGTGTGTGTGTGTGTGTGTGTGTGTGTGTGTGTGTGTGTGTGTGTTTTTCTACCCATCGTGATCAAAGTTCGTCAAGGATTTAAAGAAACACGTTTTTGGGCCTGAAAATGGCACAAACGCTATTAAAATGGAAAAAAACTATTTTTCATCGATTTTCCTCCAAAATTTTCTCATGAAATATCGTCCAAATTTGAAAACAAAAAAAAAAACAAAAAAAACCAAAATTTTCAACAAAAAAATTTGATTCATTTTTTGCTCAAGTGGTCATACATTCGAAAATATAACATTGAGCGGCTTGCCGTGAGACATTTAGTCTAATTGTCCCTACCACCGGCATTTGCGTTAGCCAAAGCGTAGGAGGTTGCATGGCTGATGGCATGAAAATGATGTTCTCACTTGAAAACTATGAACTTTATCAAAAAATTTTTTCAACAAAAGTTTTTAGTTTTTAGCTGACAAATTTTTTGGCAATAAAAAAAAGTTATGTTTCCGTTTGAAAAAAACATGTCAGCCTTTGTAACGCCGCCATTTTGAATTTTGGCTCCTCAAATAAATTTTTTTCAAACGTCCCCCTTCAATCCCTAGAAGTTTTGTTCCACACAATAGTTCGTCCGAGCAATATTTTTCGAGAAAATTCAGGTGTAAGATTAAAATGGGACACCCTATATATATATATATATATATATATATATATATATATATATATATATATATATATATATATAAAAGCATCCATTTATATTTTTCGATTTTTTAATATACATATATATAGGGTGGCCTGTTATGAATGAATAATCCTGCAATTGTCGATAGGTCAGATCATGTCGTACTATATGCTGGAATTTCCGTTTACTAAAAGTTCGACAATTTTCGAGATAAAAATCATCTGCTTTTGGTTTTTCGTATGACACTTCTACAAATGATAACTTTTTTCACCCGATTAAAAAAAATACGCTTGGTTATTTGTTTTATCTAAAAAAAGTCTTCTTTTTAACCTTAAATTTTAAGAAAACTTGATGAAAAATGGACTGCAATGGAAGCTATCAAGCGTGCAGTGTAAAAAAAACTACGCATCTACGCAGAACTACGCATATCGTGCCAATTACCTAAAAAAGTTGCTTACTTATTGTCGATTCATATCATTTGTTGAAATGGCATGCGAAAAACCAAAAGCAGATGATTTGAAAAATAATAACATAAAGCCCAAAATCTCGAAAACCGTGGAAATTTCACTAAACTGAAATTACAGCATATAGTAGGACATGATCTGACATATCGACGTATATATATATATATATATATATATATATATATATATATATATATATATATATATATATATTAATATAATTTACCATATTATATATATATATATATATAATATAGTAAATTATAATTATATATATGTACAGGGTACATATATATATAATTAATTAGGTCGAAAAGTGACGTCCGAAAGCAAAATGTCGATGCCTCCTATCAATAAATATCCGAATCACCCTCACGTCCTTCGATTTTTTTTTACTTTTCGAGAAAAAAAGCAATTTTTTCATTTTTTTGTGTGCACTTACCTCGCGATTTTTTTTGCTCGTATTATCGTTACGAATTGCACTGTCAAGCAATAAAAAAAATGACCAACTGAACACTAACGTAAATGTCTTAGATTTTGATGTAATTTTTTTTTTAATAATAGGTTTTAATAGGTTTTAATTACTAATTAACAATTAAATAATAGGTTTTAAAAATAGGTTGGAGCGGATCAGTCACTAAAATTCTCCCTAAATGACTTCCAATGGCTTTCAAAAACTTACAAGAGAAAAGTACACACACAAAAGGGAGCAAAAATTTAAAAACCTATGCAACAGGAAAGCTCAAATAAAAATTAAAGAATGCTGATTCTCAGAAACTACAAAATATCGTAGAACACACACGGGTGTGATTCGAATGGGACGTTTTCCTTTTGGACGTCACTTTTCGCGCCACCCTGTATATAATCAAGAGGCAAAAGCACGATCGAATGTCGAATTGGGACACGCGAAACGAACCGACGAAGATTCCCCTTTCGGGGCCTGTCGCCCGTTTTATTTTTCTCGCGATGACACATCGCCCACTGAACACAGCCGGATTTGGCGTAATGACACACGCTGCGAAATTACGACCAAATGCCATCCCTGCGGCGCATTCGGATTACCCGGACGACAGTTTTCGACATTTTTCTCCGCCATTTTTCCACCTCTTGCGATGGTTCAGTTGTCAAAATGCGCGTTGCTGCCGTAACCAGGTCGAGTAACTCTTCGATTTGCGACAAACTTAACCGGAAGTTCATATCCCGTGGTTCAATAATGAGTAATTTTTCGTCTCAAAGATACGGATATCCGGAGTTTTAGGTCCTTCCTCCGGTCAATGAAAGTCGACTGTCAAAGTTTCGGACCACTCGGTACAGCCGTTTTCGAGAAAAGTTGTCAAAACTCATCGTTAACTGCTTTACCGGCAGAGTCGTGTGTCGTTACCCTTCGTAAAATCGCTACCTCGCAACGAATAAACTTCTGCGGTTTTGATTTCTTGCCGAGCATCCGAGGGTGCGCGTAGTCGATGGAACGGTGGAAATTTTGGCAATTCTGACAGCCGCGAAAAGCCACGATCACCGATACACGTGTGAGTGAGGGTACGAAGGGCAACACCGAACTCGATCGTCCCATCCGTTAACGAGCTTATGTTCCAGTCTCGGGAAAGTTGGCCGAGGCTCTGTAACGTGGCAGACCGAATTATCGTAAACGTATGTGAGTATGTGTGTAAATATATATATATATATATGTGTGTGTGTGTGTGTGTGTATATATATATATATATATATATATATATATATATATATATATATATATATATATATATATATATATATATATATATATATATATATATATATATATATGGATGTGTGTATGTATGTTATGTGTGTGTGTGTGTGTGTGTATATATATATATATATATATATATATATATATATATATATATATATATATATATATATATATATATATATATATATACGTGTGTGTGTGTGTGTTCATAAACACGCGCGGTGTACCTATTATGCATGTTTTGTACCAGATAACGGCTTATTACCTTCCATTAATAAAGTGATCGCGTGCTCGTCGGGCAACTTCTCCGATTACGGCAACTATCAACTCGACCCATCCCCGATCCAATTGTGGCACGTCGACGAAGACTTGCTTGCCTCATTGAAAGAAATTTTCTCTCGATGAAACAATTTTATTTGCATACTTTACAGCGCAACTCGAGTTGAGAACAAAATGCAACCTGCTTCCGGTTCCGTTCGATCCGAACGTTTCTATCAATTCGCTGCTTTTGCATCGGCCACATCCTTTTTTGCCTTTCACGAAGAAACGTTATCGTTCCGATTTGGTCCTAATACAAACCTACGGACTTTTCGAATTTAACAATGACGGTCTTCGATAGGCTTGAAAATCAGTAATTATTATTCGGTAAATTAGAGAATGCGTTTATTTTAAGATTGATTAATTTACCTTAAAATATCAATAATTGGTATTCGATAAAATCGCGAGTAAGTTTGTTCAAACATGTTTCAACGTTCTTTTTGAATCAGTAATTATTATTCGGAAATTAGAGAATAAATTTATGTAAAGATGTTTTTTTATTTATTTAAAAAATCATTGATTATTATTCGATAAATACGATAGTGAATTTATTTAATTGTATGAAGTTTATTTTTAAAAATCAGTTCTTATCTTTCGATAAATCTGAGAGTAATTTTATTTGAAAATGTATACCGTATTTTGAAAAACAGCAATTATTTTTCCATACTAACGAGAGTAAATTTATTTTGAAATTTCTAAATTTATTTGAAAAATCAGTAAACACTGTTCGACAAATTTAAGTAAATCAGTTTAAAGAATTTCTATTTTATTTTTAAAAGTCGGTAATTCCCCTTTGATGAATCCGAGAGTACATTTATTTGAAAAATTGTTTAATTTATTTTAAAAATCAGTAATTCTTATTCGATGAATTCGAGAGTAAATAAATTGAAAGATGTTTAATTAATTGAACAAAAGTCGGTAGTTATTGTTCTAGAAATCCAAGAGTGAATTGACAAGAAATGTATTTATTTTAAAAAATCAGTAATTATTATTCGATAAATCCGAAAATATTTGTTTTGAAATTTCTGCATTAATTTAGACAATCAGTCGATGAATTAGAAAGTCAATTAATTCGAAACATTTGAAATTCGTAAAAATTCAGTAATTATGATTCGATAAATGAGGGAGTAAATTTATTATCGTTTGATGTTTGCTTATATCGCATGAATCGCTTTGATTCGCGTCAGTAAATCGTCGAATCGTCACCATCAGCGTACAAAAACGAATAAATGGCCAGTGAGAAATGTCGATTGGCGTACAACGACGAGGGCTCAGGGAGAACTTTGATTTTCATCCCGAGTACGATATAGGGATGGGTAAAGTACACACACACACATGCACACACACTCAGTCCACCATTAGCGGGGATATCTGCTCTGAATGCAGCAACTGCGGTGGCCCGAATCGTGCAACCCTCAAACGGACAACCCAACGAGGCTGCGAGAGATCCTTTGAAACGGACCAGGATCGAGGAGAGAGCGATAGAGGAAACTCGTTAAACCGTTCAAATAATAATACACCCTTTGAATTCGAAGCCCCCAACGACCAGCTTTTTTTATTTTATATACCTATATACATCAGTGGATATTTCGAATCTACAGGATTCGGAGTCGAAAATGCCGAGTCTTTTATGTCTCGTGGACACAGAAAAACCGAGACCAAAGGACCCGGTGCAGGAAAAAGAAAAAGTCCGAGAAACGCACTACCTCGTTAGGGCGAGTGTCGTTAGCGACGGTTTTTGATTAATTTTAATTGACACGATGGAGGGCACGTTGGGTGCGTAGTATCAAAACGAGTTGTCCCGCAGTCTCTGTGTTGTTCGATAATTGTCATGCTTTTGGAGAAAAGTTGTGAGTGCGCCTCGATTATTGGATACCTTGTAGATACCTATAGAATGCCAAGTTCAAGCCACGGCCCCTGAAATGACAAGTGTGGGATAAAGCCCACCCCGGCATTTTCGAGTGTGGGCTGGCCCCCACCCTGCCTTTTATCGAAATTTTCAATCCTTTTCTCTAATCCAGTCCGTCCCGATCGCTTCCCAATTGACAGATCGAAGAAGTTCAGGATCGCTGGGAAAATAACGGGATCAGGCCTGATGGAATTCTGACTGAAACTTGATCCTTTTAATTCCAAGATTCAGTGGATTAACGCTAGCGTGAAATTAGAATATTGAGATTTCGTCTCTGGAATTAAGGCGAAACGAGCTACATCGGAGTCACAATAACCAAATCAGCACCCCGGAAGTGCATGATCAGATCCAATAGGATCACATCAGCATTCCGTTTTCGACTTTAGACTGCGGCAGCTTTCTGCTTTTCCGTAATGCCTCCAATACGAGAAGCATTACAGACCGACTCGGAAAATTTCGTTCATAGCTCGAAGCTTTGGGCAAAGCTATTGATTTTGACAGAAACCAGACTACTATCCAGGCAGAGCACATGTACGAATACTGAATGCATGAACGTGAAAGCAAAGGAGATGGGACTTTCATCGATCATTCCGTGGCATTTGGCGAGACTGCTGCGATGGAAAAAATATATATGCATAAAACGTCCGCGTCGTTCTCTTCTCTCGCCCATATGTGAGATCGACGTAGACTTTTTCAGCGTCGTTTAATTGGGGAAGCGCCGCAATAAAAAAGGGAACATTAAGAAAGAGGGCTCATCCAATCTCGGTACATGGTTTCGAGGATTCCTCACTTTTTTCTTCTCTTACTCTATAATTCGCAACTCAGAAGACGAATTCCGAAAAGTTCATCGTTTGAATGTCCGCCATAGAGAGTGGAACACATATTTTTACGTTCAAAGTGAAATGTTTCTTCACACGAGTATGCGAGGGGCTTTTTTCGATCGACAGAACGTTTTTCTCTCCTTAACTTCCAACGATCGTATGCGCTTTGGGAGTTTTACGGTTTCGAGGCTTAGCGCGGAGTGACAAATGTGGGGTACAAATCCATCCACCGGATTGTCAGGTTCAAGTCGCGCCCTTTGAAATGACAAGTGTGGGATAAACCCCACAACGCGTGACAAACGGTGGGCTAGAACCCACCCTTCCAATTCCATTCTTCCCGGGAACGCTCCACACGATAGTGTTGGCCACATCGATCAACCCATCAAAGCGAGAAATAAAAAATGGTCCCATCGCAAGCAAAAAGAGTTCTTGCTTCTTGTGGACCGGAGGCGGAGTGTCTATACCGAAATTGTGAACCATTTGGCAATGGTCGTTAAGCCGATGGTGAGAACGCACAGATGTGTTGCTCAGAGCGAAACGAGCAAACTCCAAGTATTGTACATCTATATGTCAGCATCCCATGCGGTCACACGAGCTTATTGTCCCATATATATATTTATTCTTTTTCTCTTTGCCTGCAACCACACACAGACAAACACTTATTGCAATCCAAAATGATTTGTGGCCCCCGCGTATGGTTGAGCACAAACGACGTATGTTCCGAGAGTACACCGACACAAAGGGAGAAAAGAATGCAGCGATTCATTGCGCGGCTCGCGGGACTGCCGGGCGACCCTCTACGAGCTCTATTATAAGTCGCAGTTGATCCACAGTGTGCTTTCGTATCGTACGCGATTTTTGTTTGTCATCGAGAAATAGGGAGTTTTTTTTTTAATGGCAGTTCGAAAACAATCCGTGGCTTTTTTTTCATACGCATAGATCGATTCTTGAATTTGCAGCTATTTTTTTCGGTTGCTTTTCTCAGCAATTTCTCTATGAATTTGTGACTTTTCGAAAGTTGGCGAGGTTGGCTGCTTTTTAATTGTTTTTTTCTCTTATTTCGCTTGAGTTTAGTTGGGTTTCTTTATTTTTCAATAATTTTTTGTTTCCTTGTTCTTTTTTTTTGTAGTTGTGACGTCGGAATAGTAATTCCGTAGACAATGGAGAACTTCATAAATATTCCTAGAAATTAAAAAAATATTTGTCCCTTTCAGGTAATATTTTATAATACAATAATTGTAATTGCCTTTTCAGGTAATATTTTGTAACATAATAATAGTAATTACTTTTACAGATAATATTCTATAATATAATAATTGTAAGTACATTTTCAGGTAATATTTTGCAATATAATATTTGTAATTATCTTTTCAGCAAAAATTTTGTAATACATTAATTTAATATAATAACTAATATAATATAATTGTTCAGGCAATAATTAAATTGCAATATTTGTTCTCCAACAAGGCAAAAGAACATTGTTTACCTACTCTCCCTAAAAATATTCCCGAAAGATAATGTTTTTCGGGTCAAACATGGGTGGAAAAAAGCTTTGGCACAGAAAACAGATGCTCGTTCTTCCCGTATTTTTTTTTACGAATAATATTTCAGCTGTGAATCTTGAACTACAAATTGACGTGCATTCTTTGAAACGCGAAGGAGGCTCCAATTATCCTTTTTTGCTACCGTTTTGTTTTTGTGCCACGTTTTATAGCATTTTCTACCCCTTTCCGTGTCCTTTATTCCCTGCAGTCCCTTATTTCGCTACAGTGAGGGGACTACACATTTTTCATTCTCGAAGTTCTCTCTCTCTCTCTCTCTCTCTCTCTCTCTCTCTCTCTCTCTCTCTCTCTCTCTCTCTCTCTCACCGTGGCTTAATGCACTTTTTTCCTTCTTGCTGGCTGGTTCAACGTACGCTCCGGAAAGTGATTGGCAAGAGGAAGAGAAAAAGAAGGAAATGAGAAAGAGGAGAGAAAGAGAGAAAGAGAGTGAGAGATACGGTGCAGGTGCATACTACGTCCGTGAATACGAGTTTTTACCGGGTATAGGTGCGCCTTTAATGAACTCGCTATGTCTATGCTTGCCTGTTTGACTAATTAGGCCTCATAATTAACTGGAGCTCGAATTTAATCTCCTTACCATATACGGTCCATACAACCCTATACGTAGGTTCTTAGACCTATATATATATACACACATATATATATATATATATATATATATATATATATATATATATGAATATATAATTAAGCATCATTATGTCCCACTTATAGGTATGTCAACCTACCGACTCTTCAATGACAAAAACGAAGTCGGACTGATAATTCCCTTGAGCTCGATCTTGAACTGCTTCGATGGATCAACTAGGCCAAGATCGGGACGAGCGGAATGAAAGAAAAGAGTTAAATTTTCCGTAAAAAGCAGGGTGGGGTTCAGCCCACACTCAACAGTACATGGGTGGGCTTTACCCCACACCGGTCATTCCAGGGGCCGTGGCTTGAAGTTGGCATTGTATACGTATGTACGATGAATCAAATAATTTGAATCTTCAACTAGTTGGTCGAAATAAGAGTCAGAAGACCAGGAAGAAAAGTTCTTCCACTTGATAAAACGCTAATTCGTTCGATATCACAGGCAACATCGCAGATCTCATTACGGATCTCATTCCAGATCTCATACTGCCGAAAAGTAGCAGAACAACCGTAAAAAAAAATCAACATCACTGTTCATTGGACTCAGGCCATTCAGGCATACTCTTAACTTTCCTCCAAAAGCTGATGATAATCACAGAGATTGCTTCGATTTGATAAGCCCCGAACATACCCTCGGCCGTGTCAATAAAAAACGCCGTTTTGTTTTCCATCAGAGACAACGTCCGGACTCATTACTCCGGAGCCCACACTGTCCTCGACTATCACCCGAAAAAAAACCTCCAAGTCCCCTGTCCCCTGAGGCACCATCCCACGTTGAAATTGTAGCCGACCGAGTAATTAGCAACTTTGGCGAATTATGACGATTTTTCAATTCCGCTCAGTAGAATCTCCGCAATCAACGGGGCCCATGAGGAATGTCTCATAATTAATCCGACGTTTCGCGTTGCTTCGCAGCTTAAGCTCCGAATTGCGGCAACTTCTGCAAGTCAAATATCCCGCGCGTCACGTCCTCCTACTCGTTCTCCTCGCGTGTACGTCTCGAATCTCCGTCATCCTTGATAGCCTGATATCCGGGACACGAGGAAATGCCGTCTTTCCACGGAGACCCATGTGCCTGATACTCGGCTCCCCGCACGCTCGCTTGCCTCGCAACCAACTCCGGATGCGAGGATACGAGTGCCTCCTCGCTTTAACGGATCGTGAAGCTTCTTCGTCACGCTCGATAACGACCTCTCGCGAACACCTATACCTTCGACCTTATGTATATACGAAGGGTATGGGCGGGGGGGGGGGGGGGAGGAAAATGTCTTCGACTGTGAGCCTTGCGTGAAAGGGCCCATTGTGATACTCTCGGGTACCTCCAGCAGGATCATCAAGCCTTCGCGATCAATGCTCTCGAGAATTATCTCGTATGTTCCTCGGCAAATTGTTCCACCGTCTGTGGGATGTCTGTGGGGGAGAAGGATAATCGGAGCGAGGAAATAAGGGAGGGTGTGGTCCGATAATAATTAAGGGGAGGGGATTTGCTGATTTTGAATGGTCTTTAACTTTGCATCGTTGTAACGCAACGATTGTTCTTTTTTTTCTAATCACAATACTATGTTGCAGTTTTGGGTTCCAGAAATCAGAAAAAAAATCCTATTAAGGCTTCAGGCCACTCCAGAGGCCGAAAAATAGGCTTTTGGGGGATTGTTTTTTTTTCAGAAAAACTAGAAAATAAATCGAGATTACGAAATAGGGTGTTTATCATACATATCGGTGACTGTATACAATAATTTTTTGGAGGCGATTAATTTCAAAATGGCGGCTGTGCAGCGTTTATCTCAAAAGAGCATTTTTTAAGTTGGCCGGAAACATAACCTCAAATAATTTTCAACCGATTCACTTTCCAAAAATTCCAATTTTTCACTTTCCAAAAATTTGCGTAAAAAATCGTCAGATAATTGTTAATAACAAATAAACTATGCAGTATAAAAAAAAATCAAAATTCAAAATACATTCAAAAAAGTATTTTGAATGTATAGTGGATCGGTTGAAAATTGTCCGAGTTATGTCTCCGGTCAACTTAAAAAATGCAGTTTTGAGATAAACGCTGCACGGCGGCCATTTTGACATTAGTCGCTTCAAAAAAATTCTCGTATACAGTCACTGATATGTATGATAAACACCCTTTTTGTAATGTCGATTTATTTTGTAGTTTTTCTGAGAAAAAATCCCCAAAAAGCACATTTTTCGGCCTCTAGAGTTGCCTAACCCCTTAACTGTTTTAACCATTTTCGTAGCCTAAAAATTAGGATAATAATGAGTTAACGATTAAAATATTAATTTTCGCTGCATTCAAATGATGAAAACTTCAAGATCATGATTTTCATGATTTTTTTTTTCAAAGGAAAGTTTTTTTTCGCATTTTTTAGACTTAGGGTATGTTCGATTGGTACTTTTGGCTATTGCATTGATTTTTTTTGAAATTGTCTTTAAAAATGGCGGAGTAATGGCACAATCTTCTAGACTACATTTTCAAAACTGGCGTGACGTGCAGCTAACAAACTAATCGACCAATTCTGATGAAATTTGGTATACATCTTTCTACCCTTATTGTCTAAAACGAGACCCTCAATGTTTTTGAAAATTAAAAAAATATATATATTTTTTTTATTGCAAAATGTAGCCATTTTTTTCGGAAATTTTGATATTTTTGTTTCAAAGCGTACCATTTCATCGATTCTCAACATTTCTCACTTTTTCTTAGTTCACATTCTGCGTACGAGTGTCAGTGAAAGAAAAATCTCGGTTGGTATTATTTCAGATTAATCCCACCGACGCTACGTGTCACGCCGTCTGACAACATCCGTCGCAACCCGTTCCAAAGACCTTGCCAAAGCTCCGCCACTACGGTATTACACCAAAAAATTGGTGAAGGAGAAGAAAAAATTGGTACAGGAGACATTTTTCCGGCCGCGGAATACATCGCATCAGGGGTCCTCTGCGGTCTTGAACCCTAACGGCGCAGTTTTCAATTGAAAAATTCAAAAAACATTTTTATGAATACTCCAAATAATGTATATTAAAGTTTTCCAATTCTATTTACTTACTGTTTACATTGCATTCGTTTGTAAAATCCATGAAATCAGCCTCTATTTGAAGAGCCAAAGTAGCTTTAGTCCTTAAATAATTGGAGGAGGAAGCGAGATTCTAACTCGTGTTGGCTATCGGCACATCCGGCTCTTTTGAGGACAGTTCTCAAATTGTCCTTCCGACGTTCCTTGAAACCACCTTCATGTATATGCTTCCATTTATCCAACGGTAATTTCCAAGACATGGGGCTTTAACCCAATGTTCAGTTCAGTCATTGGCTACTTTGGGGACGGTCCTCGAAATCGAACGTCTTCAAAATCACTTTTCCCTATATATATATACATGTGCAACGAGACTTTTGTATGTTTAGGTGTACAGATAGACAAAAGCGTCCTTGCACCCAGTAAGTTTCTGTTTGCTCCCACATTTCTCAATCGTCTCGTGCTTGTTGGTTCTCTTCTTCCTCTCATCCCCCGCTCCCTTTTCTTTAATGGAATTAAAACCATCCCTTTTTCTTCGTCGTTTAACCTACCCCCTTCCCCCTCCTGCAGTCCGTCCTCGCCAAACTCTACGGATCCTCTTTGTTTCCACTCGTCGTTTCCGAAGCCCCCTCCCCGTCTCCTCGTGCCCTTCCGCGAGATTCCACTGTACGCTGAAGCGCTTTCTGCCCCGGCGTGTACTGTCGCGACGAAACTGAAGAGAAGTTTCTGTGAGGGAGCTTAAATTTCAAGCGCTCGTTCTCTCTCTTGGCGCACTTGGCGAGGAGAGAAAGGATGGAGAGGGCGGAGTTTTTTTTTTCGTTGGTGTACCGCCGGAGAACATCAACAACACTCGTCGCAATAACTCGCTTTGCA
>OZ023318.1:52237070-52246056 GCA_964007375.1 Ophion obscuratus | reverse complement strand
CCCCCGCCGTATTTTTTTCCTCGCCCCAAATGATACAGGGCCACTCGAGACACGTAAAACATATTTGTCTTCCACCTACGATGGAAACCGCTTTTTTCTTTCCTTTCGCGAAAAAATTAGGACGAATAAGGGCGACTCCCCCTCCCGTCCGAGATGGGGAGGGGTTGAACGATTTTTCAACGCTGCCGCACATGAGCGCAGGATATAATCGCGGCTATCCTTTGGGAGGCTCCAGGATGCGGACGTCTGGCAAAGATCGCAAAAAGAAGGAACCTACGTGATGAAGGAAAATAATCGGCGATCTCGAGCTCAGATTACTTAAGTTTTTGAGGCCGCTTTGAGATCGACGCGAAAGGAATGGAATCAGGCCCGATGGAATTCAGTAAGAATTATTTTAATTGACAAATTCAGCAAGCTGAACTCACGACGAATTGAGAATGCACTTTTTTGGGTGCGTCGAAACTAAACGAAAAAGAACGACATCCTTGTTCGAGAAAAAAATAAGATCCTCCATTTTCGAGAAAAATGAACAGGAATCCTTTTTTTGAGAATAATAAAATTTAAAAAAGATCTTCCTTTTGAGAAAAATAAAATAAATAAAATAAGATCCTTTTTCGAGAATATGTTTCAAAACATCAATTTCAGTAGTTTGGAGCAATATTATTCCATCTTCATCACCAATGATAAAAATATATCTACTTTCTGTCTCAATTTCTATTAATCCACCGCATCAATTGACACTTACAAATAACAACGACGGCACACTCTTTTTGTATACACGCCTTCCAATTACCACTCGCGCTTTACATTGTGAATGTATCGGGTTTCGAAATTAGAGGCTTGGCACTCGCATCGCACATGAACGATTTGTTCGCTACGAATAACTAACCAATTAACGTAATTACTTCGGGATATAATTACCCGGGTTGATCAATCTCGTTTTACTATAGTGGGCTGTGCCTGATTCGTTGAATATATACATATATATATATATATATATATATATATATATATATATATATATATATATAGGTGTGTGTGTATATATGTATCGGAAATTACCATTTTGAAGACGTTCGACTTCGAGGACCGTCCTGTGGCCCGAAATCAATAACCAGTAGCCCTGTATAATTCAATAAAATACGAATATATTGCAAGAAAACTGTCTTTCATTTTCACGAAAGAAAAAAACGAAATTACTTTTCGAATAGCCCAATATATATATATAACTACACCTACTGCATGGACAAGATTTATGCTTCCAAGAATTGGTGGTCCTTCCTCCGGGCAATATTCACAGCATGCCAAGTGCAGGCCCAGATTTCCCTCTTGTGCTTACGCACACTGTCATATACTCGGGTGAATTGCCCGGGAGACGACAAGACACTCTGCATGCGTGTCCCTCTTTTCTCGCTTCGCATCACCGCTTACAGACGGAACAAAAAAAACGAGAAAAATAGCGGTCCAACTAATATATACATATGTATATATGCATGTATGTATATATATATATATATATATATATGCTTCAGCGAGATGCTGCTGCACTGGCGCGCATGTGTTACCAGTTACAGGGCATCCTTTCCCCCCCATGGGGATGCTGCCGTGTTCTCCGGACTTTAAACGATTCACCGCGCTCGTCTGGCGTGTGAAAAGTGGCGAAAAAATAAAAGCAAAAAAAAAAAGAAGACATTTTCGTGTCGAGCTTAGAACGGCAATTGTTCCTTGCACGGAAAGTCCTCCTACCCGATGAGACATATACAATATTTGCGTCTGTCGTGTGAGTTACGCGATAGTCGTGTGTAACTTTGTACGATTGCGGTGAACTCGAAAACGGTCGTATCTACGTCGAGGGGATGTTCACGGGAATAAACGTGAGAATTTTACGGTGGTTTTGGGATAATTGGGTTCAGTATGTGTTTTAGATGTATATTCTTCTTAGTTGATTTTATAACTGGTGTGACGACTTTTTATTTTCTCGGAGTCGTGTTTTGAAATCTCCGATTTACTTCAAATTGGGATATAGCATAGTTTGTTACGTTTTCTATCGTACGACCGAATGATTTTTTCGTATGTTTACCCATTTGTTAAAAACGAATTATTAAAGTTTTTTTCTTTCGAAGAGCGAACTTTTTTCGTAGAGCTTGCCATTTTCGTAAATTTTAAAATAAAAAAAATATTCGGTCAAATGATGGTTTTAATATTATACTAACAGTGCATTAAAATTTTTGTTTTACCAGGGATGAGCCTGGTTGCCGGAAGCACCTACACGGATTGGCGATGCGGTGGCGCTTCCTTTAAATAATAATTATTTCATTGTTTATCAATATTTTTCGACGAAAAAAAGAACTCAAACTTGGCAAGGGTATGTACCAGTTGTGTGTAAAATCCCGACCTCGTCATCCAAATACTCCCAGCGGAAAAAAATATTGAAAACCTGTTTTTTTTAGGCCGGATATACATTTACAACGATCAAAAATCGATTTTTTTTCCTTCTTTAAGGGGGGAAATCACAGTAGCACACAAAAAAATAGGCATATTTTCGGGAATTAATTTTGGCTGAATAAAAGTATCAATCGAAAATCTGTAAGGTAGGTTTTATAGCAATACTAAAAAAGTACAATATGTAATTTTTTCCATAAAAAATATTTAAAAATGGCGGCTGCGCAGCATATGCCCCAAGGCGCCTTTTTTTGAGCTCGCCGAAGACATAACTCGAGCAAATCTTTACCGATCGACTTGAAATTTTGACAGTAGCTTCGAAACATCTTTCTCCACGGAGCTACGTAGGATTTTTTTTTTATTTTATATGGCTTACTTTTTTTTTTATCGACGATTTTATGGCGTTTTTTTTTGTTAAAAATTTAACTTTATTTTCAAACATGCACCACTTTGCGAAAAATCAATATATCGAAAAAATCCTACGTAGCTCGCTAGCTGTTGTTATATGGAAACTAAAAAATTTTGGTTTTTTCTTCCAGGTCAAAAATTAAGGAGTCTACGTCTTCGGCCATTGACACGCTTTCAAAAATAGGCGCCTTAGGGCATAGGCTGCGCAGCCGCCATTTTAAAATATTTTTTATTGAAAAAATTAAATTTTGTACTTTTTTAGTATTGCTATAAAACCTACTTTACAGATTTTCGATTGATACTTTTATTCAGCCAAAATTAATTCCCGAAAATATGTCTATTTTTTGTGTGCCACTGTGATTTCCCCCCTTTAACGATAGAACTATATATGTAGAATATTTTCCGCCATTTTGATAATGAATTAATTAAAAAAAATTGTTTCGTATACCTAAATATACTATTAAAGTATACCTAAATTTTGATTATTGTAGAATAATTATTTCTCAGTTTAAAAAATCCCTCAATATTGCTTATTTTATTCCTGTCTAAATGTACATCCCGCCTTTAATTAGGCAAATAAAGCGACTCCATTGGGGACCAATAATCATTAGCCTCACGGTTTCTTCCTCTTTCTCTCTCTCACCCTCTGTTCTCCTCCTTCCCACCTTAAATTTGCCTCTTCGTCCCTAAATAACTCTCGATTAATTTGTATCCTTTCCATTTCCCTTTCGTCCCCTTCTACTTTTCTCCCCTGCCCCCACCCCTCGCTCGATGCGATTCCGGTCGTTTTAATATTTAAAAAAGAACGAAAGGTAAAAAATTATGTATTCGCTCGTCCACGCGTGCAAGTGTCCTTTATGAAATATCACCACGCGGACTCGCCGGCACGAGGCAAAAAGCTCTTGCCTCTTAATAGGTCGAGTACGAAACTACTGCGGACCTTTTTTTTCGTGCAGCCCGTACGAGCGAAAACGAAAAATGGCAAAAGTAAGAGTAGGCAAGGCAGAGAGAGAGAGAGAGAGAGAGAGAGAGAGAGAGAGAGAGAGAGAGAGAGTTGGGTAAGCTCGGAAAACAAAATAGTAAAAAACAAAAAGGAAAGAGAAAGAAACGTTTGGTTCTCGATGGAAGGAGGTCTGCGCGCGAGCTTTTGTGAATTCATCCAGGGCAATAAAGATTTCACCCTCGTTTCTCTGACTCTCCCTGCAGCGGGATTTTTCCGTATCCTTTTTCTCTATGAAATGTTTCTCTCTCTCTCTCTCTCTGTCTCTCTGTCTCTCTCTCTCTCTCTCTCTCTCTCTCTCTCTCTCTCTCCCTCTCTCTCTCTCTCTTTCTCTCTCTCTCTCTCTCTCTCTCTCTCTCTCTCTCTCTCTCTCTCTCTCTCTCTCTCTCCCTCTCTCTCCCTTGCTCTCTTTCCAATCCCGCGAGCTTTTACACCGGAGATACGTGGCCTGGAAAAATTTCTCCCCAAAACTCCCCGGACCTTGCGCGCGGAGGAAACATCTTGTGTGCAACTCGCGTAAAGGTTCTCGAACCGAAAATTTCGTATCATATATCTATGATTACAGTTGAAACCCGTTTTCAGTTCAAATGCGTTTTACAGAGTAAAAATTAGTCCTAACTGAACGCCTTCGTAACAACTAGTTTTTTTCTTTTCTAGAGAAAACTAGAATTTACGTTCAGAAACCCAACAAACCGAAAATTTGACCTCGTTGGGAAACTGTATAACTGTTAAATTTCGTTAGAACTAGTTTTTGGAACAAACCCAAACAAACAATCTAAACAAACCCAAACAATCCAAAGAACCAAAACGTTGACCTCATTCGAAAATAGTTCTAACTGTTTCGTTTCGTTACAACTACTTTTTGGAACGAACAGTTGGAGTAAACAGTTTTCACCGATTCATCTTGTTAGAACAAATTTTTGCAACAAATCCCAACAACTCAACGGACCTAAACTTTGACCTCATTGGGAAACTGTTTCGACTGGTCTATTCCGTTAGGACTAGTTTTTGGAACAAACTCAAAGGAACAATCCAAACAAACTAAAATCGAAACGGGCCAACGAATCAAAACATTGACCTCATTCGAAAATCGGTCTAATTGTTTCATTTCGTTACAACTAGTTTTTGGAACAAAGCGAAGGAAACAATCTAAACAAACCCTGATCCCAAAGAAGCCAACGAGCCTAACATTTGACCTCATTGGAAAACTGGTATAACCGTTTAATTTCGTTAGAACTAGATTTTGGAAGAACAACTCGAAGAAACAATCGAAACGACCCAACGAACCAAAACATTGACCTCATTCTAAAGTCGTTCTAATTGTTTCATTTCGTTATAAGTAGTTTTTGGAACAAACCCAAGCAAAACATCTAAACAAACTCTGATCCAAATAAGCCAACAAGCCTGACATTTGACCTCATCGGAAAACTGGTATAACCGTTTCATTTCGTTAGAACTAGATTTTGGAAGAACAACTCGAAGAAACAATCCAAAAAAATTCAAATCCAAACGATCCAACGAACCAAAAGATTGACCTCATTCTAAAATCGTTCTAATTGTTTCATTTCGTTACAAGTAGTTTTTGGAACAAACCCAAGCAAAACATCTAAACAAACCCTGATCCAAATAAGCCAATAAGCCTAACATTTGACCTCATTAGAAAACTGGTACAACCATTTCATTTCGTTAGAACTAGATTTTGGAATAAACCCAAAGAAACAATCCAAACAAACCCCAACTCAACGAACCAAAACATTGACCTCATTCGAAAATAGTTCCAATTGTTTCATTCCGTTAGAACTAGTTTTCGGAACAAAGCCAAGCAAACAATCTAAACGAACCCTGACCTAAAGAAGCCAACGAACCCAAACTTAGACCTCATTCGAAAACAGTTTTGACTGATTCATTATGTTAGAACTCATTTTTGGAATAAACTTCAACAACTCAATGGACCTAAACTTTGACCTCATTGGGAAACTGTTTTGCCTGCTTCATTTCGTTAGAACCAGTCTTTAAAACAAGCTCAAACGGACCCAAACTATGACCTCATTTGAAAACATTTTTGTTTCATACATCCCTTTAGAACAAGTTTTTGAAACAAACCGAAACCCAAAAAACAGAACAAACAACCCAAATTTCGAACTTATTCGAAAACAGTTTCAACTGGATCATTTTGTTAGAACTTATTTTTGAAACAAAGCCAAACAAATCGAAACTTTGACCTTATTCGGAAACAGTTTCAACCGATTTATTTAGTTAGCTTTAGTTGTTCCTACTTAGGACCAGCTTCAACCAGCATTCAAATTCATTTATCACTAAAATCTAGTTTTTACTTAGAAACACTAGTCGTAACGAAGGCGTTCGGTAAGAACTAGTTTTTACTAGGGAACACGCGTTTAAACTGAAAACGGGTTTCAACTGTAACATATATAACTGTAACATCAAGAAAAGTATTTTGGAAGACATTCGGCTTCGAGAACAGTCCTCACAATAGTCAACTGTCCCCAAACTCAACATTATGTAAAACCCAATGTCTTCAAAATGGTCTTTGGATAAGCGTAAGTATATTTATATTAAGGTCACTTCAAAGAGCGCCCTGTATCCGCAAATCAACTATTCGTGGCAACAAAAACTCAAGGACCGTCCTCAAAAGAGCTGAATGTGCTGATAGTCAACATTGCATAGATTTACCGGCTTCAAAATATTTTTTCCTCCCTTTATCTTATATAAATATATAAATATATATACACATACATGTATATATATGTATATGTATATGTATATACATATACATATACATATGTATATATACATATATATATATATATATATATATATATGTATATATACATATATATATATATGTATATATACATATATATGTATGTATGTATGTAAGGCCGCAAGCCTTACGATTTAACACGAGCAGTGCTACGGCTACAGTCCTCCATGTCTCTGTATACTGCATTCGACAGACGGCGAGTCGAATGAAACGAACCATGAGATCCCAAAGGATTATCCCGGTCTACTGCGGCCAGCGGCGGCTCAGCGACGACCTTATTGCCCTACAGCCAGGATTCTCTAGCTCTCGAAAAAAAAACACTTATAAAAAATGGAATGTTACAAATAAAATATTTCCACTCAGTTTTTGCCCGAACCAGTACTTGGATGGGTGACCGGCTATCCGTGCACTACGATTCTTGGCAATAACATAGCAAGATAGGAATTTTTCAGGCTCTCGGTCCCTCTTCGTTGAGTGATCGGGAGGTCGCGTTTCTTCAGCAGGTACGATAATGGAGAAGAACTAGTGAGAGAAGGAGAGAGAGGGGGCGATGAGGTGCATCGAGCAAAGGTGCACACAAGCATCGGTAATCGTAGACGTCCACTGGGAGGATAGACGAGAATTAGCCGGCGTGGAAAATATGATGACGCGTCGTTTCCGGCACTCGTGGGACTCGGAGCGATCACCGCCGCGAAGCAACTGAGACCAAGCCTCTTTATACTCGGCCACGAACGCGAGCACGCAATAATAGCTTCAGGTAATGCTTGTTCCTTCGTTTGATTTGAATAATGAGGGTTTTTTCGTGTTCTCCAGCGTTCGATGTTACGAGACATATATATATATATATATATATATATATATATATAGGGTGTCCTGTTACGAATTGATAATCGTGCAACTGTCGATAGATCAGATCATGCCCTACTCTATACTGGAATTCCAGTTTAGTAAAAGTCCCACGGTTTTCGAGATTAAAATCATCTGCTTTTGTTTTTTCGCATGCCATTTCTACAAAAGATGACTTTTTTTACCCGATTTTTAAACTAATACTCTTGGTTATTTGTTTTGTCTAAAAAAAAGTCGTCTTTTTAGCCTTAAATGTTAAGGAAACGTTATGAAAAAAGATCTTATGCAGAATTTTCATACGAACGAATTCGGACATCTGACTTTGATAGCCTGCGGTGTAAAAAAAAATGTACTACGCATATAGTGCCAATTACTTAAAAAATTTGCACAGTTATTGTCGTTTTATATCATTTGTAGAAATGGCATACGAAAACCAAAAGCAGATTATGTTTTTGTTTAAATAACGCAAAGCCGAAAATCTGGAAAACCGTGGGGCTTTTACTAAACTGAAATTCCAGCATGTAGTAGGACATTATTTGACCTATCGACCATTGCAGGATTATCCTTTCATGACAGAACGACCTATATATACACACACACACACACACACACACACACACACACACACACACACACACACACACACACACACACACACACACACACAAATATACGTCTCGTAATTTCGTAACACGTAGCAACGTCATCTACAGGGTGAGGCGCTCTTAATTGGACACCCAAAAATGCGACATAACAAAAGAATCGACGCACATTGAGAACTCGTTTCGGAAAAAATGTTATACGGTTAACGGGGACAGTTTATATAAAAATAATTTTGTTTTCCGGAAGTAATACTCCGGCCCCTCGAGCTTCCGTTTCATTAATTTTTTACCCATGTCAAGGTCATCCGAAGGTCGTAATAGGTCATTGGTTTTAATGAGAACAAAATTCATGGGACACATGCGTGTATATATTACGTATATATTATGTATATGTTATTGTTATTATGTGTATATTATTATGTATATATATATATATATATATATATATATATATATATATATATATTAGGTCCAAACATTTTTTAGGTAGTGCTCGAACGACTTTTAATTGTTTTTTTTTCGATTTTTCGTCAACTTTTTTCCCCCGCCAACAGACATCATAATAATATAATTCAAATAATTTATCCAACTTATGTTGAAAGAGATTTTCGTTGAACGATTGAGTTTTATTTTTCCGTGAAATAATTTTTTTTTAATGCTACTTACTCCAATCGTAATTTTGTAGCCTTTTGAAATTGATGCAAGGTGGAGAAATTCCTATTCCGGTTTCCCTTCAAATATTAGTTATTTTGTCGATAACGTTTTGTGTACTCGCTCGAACAGAAAATTCAAGTGTATTATGATGGTGAAAGAATAGACTTAATGCTTCTCGATTCGTGGGTAATTTTCGCTCCACAAATTCTTCGATTTCCGACCCAATCAGATTAATTTCGGCACTTTCACTAT
>OZ023318.1:52189570-52232070 GCA_964007375.1 Ophion obscuratus | reverse complement strand
GTTGCTGGATGAAAACTCTTGTCAGACGGAGAAACAACTTTCGGAACAGCTTGGAGTAACTCAACAAACTGTTTCTTATCGTTTAAAAGCAATGGGTAAGATTCGAAAAGGAACAAAGTGGGTACCACACTTTCTGACTCAAGAAAATAAAAACAGCCGTCTTAACATTTGTGTGAGTCTTTACAACAAGCAACATAGAAAGTCTTTCTTGTGGAAAATTGTGACCGGCGATGAAAAGTGGATTTATTTTGATAATCCGAAACGCAAATATCATTGGGTTGACCCCGGCGAGCCGACAACATCCACGCCAAAGCGCAATGTTCATTGTAACAAAGTCATGCTGTGCATATGGTGGGATATGAAAAGCGTACTGTATTATGAACTTCTCAAACCTGGTCAAACAGTTACTACCGATCGCTATTGTCATCAATTGATGCAAGTGAATCAAGAAATTGAGAAGAAACGTCCATTTTCTGGTAAAGGAAAACGTCCAGTAAAACTGCTCCATGACAACGCGTGGCCTCATGTGGGTAAACCGGTCAAGGATACGTTACTAGCGCTTGGATGGGAAGCTGTACCACACCCGGCGTATTCACCAGACTTAGCCCCATCCGATTATCATTTATTCCGGAAAATGCAGAACGATTTGTCTGACGTGCGATTCAAAATATTTGAAGAAGTGGAAAAATGGGTCGCTAAATTTCTCACCTCGCAAGACGAAAGTTTCTTTGCGAAAGGCATCCGCGAGTTACCTGAGAGATGGCTGAAGGTCATTCAGTGCGATGGAGATTACTTCGATGAATAACTGTGTTTTACTTCTTTTTTAATAAATCTTGAATTTTTTGAAAACTGTCCTAACACTTATTTGTACACCGAATATATTTTTTTCCTTCTTCTCACCATTCAATTGTCATATTTAAAGAAAAAGAAAAAAATCGTCGCGAAATCTGCGATCGGTCAAAAAATATGTAGAATCCGTTCAAGCACTGTCTGTTGATATGTAAAAGAAGCTTCGGAAATTTGAAATTGATCGGTGTAGTGATTTTCGAGATATCGTCGTCGCCGATTTTGAGAAAGTATTTTGGAGAAAAATGAGTTTAAAGTTCGCCGAGTTGCAGAATTTACCTATAAACGCCCATAATTCCCTTAATTTTCAACGCATCGCCTAAACAATTTGCAGGAAATATTTTTGAAATTTAATACTTCGAGAATCCGTCCAAAACAAAAAATCGATATTTACCAAAATTTTAATTAGGCATATGCCCTTAATGGTCTGGCGCCTGAGAAAAAAATACACTTTCCAATGGTTTTTCAAGTCCGTTTCGAAAAAAAATATAGCGTATTTTTGCAACGAGTAAAATTTGCCAGAAAAACGAGCATTCTGAAAAAAAAATCGCAATTCCATTTTGAGTAAAGCCGGATGAATATAATCAACTTCAGAAAACGAAGCACGCGTCGAATTTTTTTTTTTTTGTGAAATATGCATTTTAAAATGGACAAATGGAATTTAATTCCGTTCGACATTTTTTTTTCACGGGTCGTTCGCATTCGGAATTTAATTATCTTCATTCTGCTAAGACACTAAATGGAATTTTAATTTTTCCCAGAATGTTCAATTTTTTCTGGCAGATACGACTCGTCGCAAAAAAACGCTATATTTTTTTTCGCAGAGGATTCGAAAAACCATTATGTATCATATTTTTATCGATCGCAAAATCTCCGTGCCAGACCCCTAAAAAATACAGGACCACTTTGTAATTTTCACCCTGTACATATATTATAACACGCATCATTCATATATTTTCAACATTCTCGTATTACATATAGTCCACACACGTTACATCTGAATACTTCAAGGTGCATACCTATTCTACACCTACAACTCACGGTATCTTTTTTCACCGATCATGCCAAAAATTCCCACCAAAAAAAAAAAGAATAAAAGCAATACTTGCAAATTACGGTTTTTGGAATTGAGCGATCGCGCATGAAGAAAGTTTCACTCGAATTGGGCATCGGTGGGTGTGAATGACTAAAAAATGAGCCAGGATTCCGTATATATATGTATATGTATATGTATATGTATATGTATATGTATATGTGTGTATATATATATATATATATATATATATATATATATATATATATATATATATATATATATATATATATATATGTATATATATATTAGGGTGGCCCAAATTTGAGCTCCATTTTTCCCCTTTTCTCAACATCCAATTATCTTCTTTAAAAAAACAAAAAATTGTCGCGAAATCTGCGATTGGTCAAAAAATATTTAAAGGTCGCTCAAGCCTTCCAAAAATTCAAATTTTCATTAAAAAATCAATTTTTTCCGCTCCTTTCTCATTCATGAACTTTACGCTTCATAATTGTTTAATTAACCTCGCGAAAGCTCTAGCCCGTCAATGAGTATTTAGTGATCGTCAAGAGCTTCGAAATTTCAAATTTTCGCCATTTTTTTTTACTCGTCTCACTCGTAAATTCGACGTTGTGTAAAATTTTCAAAAAAATTAATCGTTTTTCTTCAGAAACCGATTTTTCAAATTTATCTCACACTACTAACCCGGGAATTATAATCTTTGTTCTTATAAAATAATTCTTTAAAGCTCTTGTCCGTAAACAAAATTATAGGTCCCCCGTTTTATCGGGTTAGAAGTATGAGGTAAATTTAAAAAATCCTTTTTTAAATGAGAAAAAGGATTAATTGTTCTGAAAATTTCACAAAGTGTTAAATGTCAAAGCTCTTGAGCGACCACTAAATATTCATTGGCCGGCTAGAACTTTCGCGAGCTTAATTAAAAAATTATAAAGCGTAAAATTCATGGGTGAGAAGTGAACGAAAAAAAATGGATTTTTAAATGAAAACTTGAATTATTGGGAGGCTTCAGCGACCTCTAATTTTTTTTTCACCGCCCGCAGCTGTCGGGATAATTTTGTTTTGTTTCAAGAAGATCATTTCATGGTAAGAAAGAGGAAAAAAATAGAGCTCAAATTTGGGCCACTTAATATATATATATATATATATATATATATATATATATATATATATATATATATATATATATATATATATATATATATATATATATTAGGGTGATTCGTTTCAGGGTAACTTTTTTATATTTTTATATAACTTTATTATATTTATATTTATATATATATATATATATAAATGAATATATACGTCAGTAAGATCGAGTCATCGTTGGTATCTTCTCAACTCCGACGAATGGCACGCGGAGCCTCTTAGATTGGCGACGATGCACTCTCCAACAGTGGCTGCATCGGCGACTATATAAATCGTACATATATAGGATACGTGTATATAGCCTGGTATAATAATAGTGGGCTGAACTGCGGTGCCGTTGCATCAAGTTACATCGGGCATTATTGTATATACGTTCCGACGTCTTTCCCGCTGAGGCCAAATGAGTCAGATGCATTTTTGCCAACGATGAGCGGTTGTGTGTGCAGACATATACAGGGTGTCCTGTTGTGAATGGATAATCGTGCAACTGTCAATAAGTCAGATCATGTCCTACGACATGCTGGAATTTCAGTTTAATAAAAGTCCCACGGTTTTCGAAATAAAAATCATCTGCGTTTGGTTTTTCCGTGCCATTTCTACAAATTTCTACTTTTTTTTAACCTCAAATGCTAAGGAAACTTTATGAAAAAAGATCGTATGCAGAATTTTCACACAAAACAATTCGAACATTTGACTTTGATAGCCTGCGGTGTAAAAAAATGTACGGAGGCATATCGCGCCAATTACTTTTTTTTTTTGATTTCGAAAAATAACATAAAGCCCAAAATCTCGAAAACCGTGGCACTTTTACTGAAGTAAAATTCCAGCATATAGTGGAACGTGATCTGACCCATCGACAGTTGCAAGATTATCCATTTATAACAGGGTACCCTGTATATAGGGTGGCAATTATAAGGTGTCCGTATATTTTTAAGGGTGTGACGAAGGTCTGAAGGGATATTTTCCGATCGAGAAAAATATGATATTCAAGGATTTTTTAATTCCCCTTTGAAGAAAAAAAATATAGCGTATTGTGGTGACGATTAGTATTTGTCAGAAAAAAAGTTGAGCATTCTAGAAAAAAAAATCAGAATTCCATTTTGGGTTCAGCAGAATGAAAGTAATTAAATTCCGAATACGAAACACTGGTGAAAAAATACGGAGCACCAATGTGACGCGACCAAAAAATACTTTTTTTGCATTTTCTCAAAGTATACATATTCAAAAATATGGGGAAAAAATTTAAAGTTAAAATGTTGAAAATTGACCAAGTTAGAGGCGATTTAGTGAGAGCGGGTCGCGCAACGATTTACGTATCTTAAAACTTTCAATCGCGTTTTTCTCGAATCGAATTTTCTCGACCTGGCCGGACTCTAGCTATAATTGTCCGATTTTAAATTTTAAGAAAACAAATCTTCCGAAATTCTTTCAGCTATCGTTTAAAAAAATATGAGCCCCCAAATATAAGTAAAAATTTTCCCAAAATTGCACTTTTTTCACACCCGCCTTTTTGTGCATTTTTTTTTTCGAAAAATGGCTTCGTACAATGAGAACTACATTTACAGAGATTTTTTAATTTTAATTTCTCGAACCGACCATTGTCGAGTTATCGATCCGGCCGCAGATTTTTAATACAGAGGCTCTGTTATACCTCAATAATAATGTGGTTATTTTTTAAAATATTTTTACCAAATCCCAAATAAACAATGTGGTAGACAAAAAAATCTGAAAAACGACCTTTTTCGGCTCGGCAGTCCTCCCTTAAAAAACACAGGCCACCTGATAATGTTCACCCCGTGTATATATTAGGGTGGTTAAAAAAAATGGATTTTTTTTCTCAACTGAAAATTGAAGTATGTTAAGAAAAAGAAAGTTTTGCAAAATTTGTGGGTTCTCAACAATTTTTGAGTTAGTGCTCAAACGCCTTTTTCATGTTTATTTTTCATGATTCTCGGAGTATTAATGCTTTTTTATCTCGATGCAACAAAATGTCAGTGCGTGATCCAACGTAAGTCTTGATTACATTTTTTTCTGTAACAATACACCATTTTTACTGAAATATTTTTTTTTACCATAAACAATTTGTATTTCCAGCTTAAGAATCAATATATGTAATTCGGTTGTGAACATTATATCAACCACTTGATGAACAAGAACACGGTCTTTACATCACTGAGCGTCCAACAAGTATTCGTGTTTTTTTGGAGTAATATGTTGTTTTGGAGTAAGAAAACAAAGTCATACGGATTCGAGAGTTACACTGGAAAAAAAATTCAGTTGGTTTAACAAAATGTATCTTTAAATACGTTCAACTTGATTTTTGATTGGCATAACAAACATTTTGTTAATCTAACGATAGTTTTAGTGGTGTGAACTGTAGCTAAATAAGCTACAAATAAGATAGTTTTAGTGGTGTGAACTGTAGCTAAATAAGCTACAGTTCACACCACTAAAACTATCGTTAGATTAACAAAATGTTTGTTATGCCAATCAAAAATCAAGTTGAACGTATTTAAAGATACATTTTGTTAAACCAACTGAATTTTTTTTTCAGTGTACAAACTGCGGCGCTGTTGACGCTACTGCACCTTTGTTTCTCCGACTGTACGTGAGTTCTTTTCGCGATTCATTTGACTGTTTCCAGTAGTTGCCGTATTGAGGTACGTCACAGTACACGTAAAAATCAAAATGTAAAAAATGATCGCGAGTTTGGACGATAGTGAAAGTGCCGAAATTTATCTGATTGGGTCGGAAATCGAAGAATTTGTGGAGCGAATTACCCACGAATAGAGAAGCATTAAGTCTACTCTTTCACCATCATAATACTGTTAAAGTTTCTGTTCGAGAGAGTACACAAAACGTTATCGACAAAATAACTAATATTTGGAGCGAAATCGGAATAGGAATTTCACAACCTTGCATCAATTTCAAAAGGTTAAAAAAATTACGATTGGAGTGGGCAGCATGGAAAAAAAATGATTTACGAAAAAATCAAACTCAATCGTTCAGCGAAAATCTCTTTCAACGTAAGTTGAATAAATTATTTGAATTAAATTATTATGATGTCTATTGGCGGGGAAAAAAAATTGACGAAAAATCGAAAAAATAAAAATAAATTAAAAATCGTTTGAGCACTATCTAAAAAAATTTTTCGACCTCTTAAATTTTGTATGAATTACTTTTCCATAACGTAGTAACATTATCGGTTGAGTACCGCGGAAAAAAAATTCATTTTTTTAACCACCCCAATTTATATATATATATATATATATATATATATATATATATAAATAAATTAGGGTGGTTAAAAAAAATGAATTTTTTTTTCCGCGGTATTCAACCGAAAATGTTACTACGTTATGAAAAAGTAATTGTACGTGAGTTCTTTTCCAATACTGCTAATAATAATAATAATAATAATAATAACAACTTTAAATATATGTATACACAGGCCACCCCATAATGTTCACCCTGTATATATATATATATATAATAATAATAATAATAATAATAATAATAACAACTTTAAATATAGGCCACCCCATAATGTTCACCATATATATATATATATATGGTGAACATTATGGGGTGGCCTATATATATATATATATATATATATATGGTGAACATTATGGGGTGGCCTATATATATATATATATATATATGGTGAACATTATGGGGTGGCCTATATTTAAAGTTGTTATTATTATTATTATTATTATTATTATTATTATTATTATTATTATTATTATTATTACAGTGCACTCTCGCACTGCAAGCCAGTTCAAAGATTAATGCGGAGTAGGCTAAACGATAGTTAGCATTTCGCGAAGATCCAGTTAGTCCTTAACGAAGCAGATGTGAGTGGACGAAGAAAAATGGATTTATTTGACCCTTCCAATGGCCGCAGTAGGACAAACGCTTGTTTGCGGTTGCTCGAGTTCTTTCGGCTTATCGACTCGATCCTCAGCCTCGATACCAGGCGTATTTGTCATTAGTACGGACGTAACGTTTGATCGATATTCATTTTCATCCCTCGCCGCTGTCAGAGTTCGATTAATTGGTATCGGCGGTCGGTTAAGGCTTCTCGAAAGTTGGGACCAGTGGCAGCTGAATTGCTTTGGTTTGTCAATTCCGTTATTGTAATTGATTGGGAGAAAGTGGTGTAAGGGTACCTAGGAAATTTGAGGGTGAATGCGCACTTGAGATTTTTGTAAAATTTTGTAATCAAATTTATGTGTCAAATCAATTCACATTGGTATCAGTAAAATTTATTTTATTCGTAAAATATTTGTAAAATTATTTTTGTACGTGTAGGATCTAAAAAAAAAAATTTTCATATGGAAAAGTCGGTAAAATTATTTTTCTTTTACGTAAATATATGTACGTTTTATTCTTACGCGTAAAATATCTGTCAAATTAATTTCTAAACAAAAAAAGGCTATAAAATTGATTTTCATACGTGACAATTAATTTCCATACGAAAACCATCGGTAAAATTAATTTCCATACGTAAAATATCTGTAAAATTAATTTTTATAAATACCGTATCTTCAAAATTCATTTCTACACGTCGATATTTCTCAAATTAATTTCTATATCCAAAATATCTGATTTTGTAATCCGACACAACGGACTGTTGTGTTGGAGTTGCGATTGTGCTCGTCGGGGTGTGAGTACGACCCGAATAAAATGAATTTTAATGCAAATTTCGGCATTCTTTCTGCTCTTCTTTGGTTCTTTTTTACATTGCGACGCGTTATTAATCGAGTGGGAGGTACCGCGAAAATGTGAAATGCTATTTTTAGTCGATGGCTAAGCACTCAACCTCGTGGATCCAGGGAGGAGATGCAACAAAAAGAATGAGAGGAAGAGAGAGAGAGAGAGAGAGAGAGAGAGAGAGAGAGAGAGAGAGAGAGAGAGAGAGAGAGAGAGAGAAAGAAAAGAGGGGAAGAGAGAGCGCCCATTGTTTGTTCAAGCAGATAAAAAGCGTAGAACAGAATACACGCGCTCTCAAACTTGTAGGACCGAGGGAAAAAGTTCTCGGATATAGATACTTCGCCTGTAAAATATCATGCTCTTTTCTCCCAAGATGCTGCGAGAAATTCTTTCAAGTTGTGTGTACCACGAGTGCGTTTACACGTATAGAAGGGGCAGAGAGAGAGAGAGAGAGAGAGAAGAAAGAAAGGAAGAGACGTAGAAAGACTGCAACGAGGAGGCCTTTACCGAGGTAGATTCTTATCCACGGTAGTAGAGAACCATCCGCTGCTGAAGCTCCTCGGCTTCCTCTCTCTCTCTCTCTATCTCTTCCTCTCCCACCGTTTTTCTCGAATACATTTTCCATCCTCGACTTCTTTCTCTCACGTGTGACTCACCTCTCGTCTCTTCGCTGACAATAAAAAAATGTGCTTCCCATTATATATATATATACACATACATATACATTTTTTAAATTTCGATAATTAATTTTTATAATTACTATTAATTTATATAAATTATATAATCAATTTACTTAAATATATATAGATATGTTTGTATGTAAATATGTATACATGATTCTTATCTCGTCGGCCAGTTTTCACGAACTTCGCTGATTATTAATAAATACTAATATGTGTTAGGGTGAGGTTGTTCTTTTAATTCTAAATATATTTATATTTAGATGAATTGATTATATAATTTAATGAAATTTCTAATAATTATGAAAATGAATTATGTAAAATTGAAAATAATTCATTTTCATAATTATTAGAAATTTGTTTAAATGATATAATCAATTTATCTAAATATAAGTATGTTTAGAATTAAAAGAACAACCTCATCCAAACACATATTAGGATTTATTAATAATCACGCGAAATTTGTAAAAGCGGGCTGAACATTTATTTCAATATTATATATATATATATATATATTGAAATAAATTATTTTGAATTTTACATAATTCATTTCCATGATTATTATAAATTTCTTTAAATTATCTCATCAATTCATCTAAATATAAATATATTTAGATATAAATATGTATATATAATTCTTATCTCCCCAGCCGGTTTGTACAAACGTCGCTGATACTGCCCGCATATTTCGAGTACTGTATAGCGAGGCAAAGAAGCAGAGCCCTGCTCGCAATTTTACACTCCTCCAGAAGCCGCGAGGAAATGCCATTACGTACATTCGAATCACGAGGCTACATAACAGATCTACGAGAATTAAAAGTACAACCTCACCCAAACACACACACACACAACACTATTTAAAAAAACATCGAGAGATGAACGAACGAGTCAGGGTACCACGCGAGTGCGTTACTCTTCGGCTGAATAATCACGCATTTATTCTTTTATCAGGCTCAAGAAGCTCAAAGAGAAAGAGAGAGAGAGAAAGGGAGCACGCCGTGCCGAGATAAGATAGAAGAATTGCCGTATGGAGACCTGGCGAGATGAGTGAGCGAGTGGAACTCTCGCTCTTCTCGAGTTTTTTACCTTCGTGACTTTGTACTGGCAGCCGAAAAGAAAAGTTTTCAATATACATATGCACACATCGACATATATATTGTAATAATGAAAAATGTAATAATAACGGATGATATTATTCATTATTACCAATCATAAATTATTATTATATTCAATTACTAATATGTATAGTAATAATCGATCACTAATGAATAAATAACATGAGAAATAACTAAAACTAATAATAACAATAATAAAGTAATTAATATTGATAATACAATGATAATAATAATAACCAATTTTGCTAACCATGAATATACAAATCCATTTATATTAATAAATTTATAAAATTGCATAATTTATAAATTTATTTAAAGTTATTTGAAGTTAATTAAATTAATAAATTAATAAAATGTATTATTTAAAAAAAATTGTATTACTGTTAAAAAGTATTAATATAAATTTATACAATTTATATTAATACTTTTATATAAATGATTAATTATATGTATTATTATTGTACACACAGACACGCATGCATCGGAATTGCATGAAATTGTACATTGTCCGTCAGACATGCGAAGCCCAGTAGCTCGTCTGTCATTGCTAGCCTCCAGTATGTGCAACGCGCGAGAGAGCGAGAGGGGGGTAAGCACGAGAGAAAGAAAGAGCGCACAACAAGAATGGAAAAAGTATCGAGTTTCTGGTTGCGGATCCAACACTGCACCGCGCGTGATCTGATCGTCGTTACCCCTCTACTCGGCGACTGGCACTGTACTAAGCTCGGCGTATTCCGCTAGCCAAACAACGCATCGCTGACGATACGAATGACGAGTCTCTGAAAAAAAAAAGCTTATCTTTTCTGCCCCTACAAATATTCGTCGCAGCAAAATAATAACTGCTTTACCTACGACGACGAAAAAATATTTGTTTTTTTTTATGTTCAATTTTTTTAATGCGCACCAAGGATTCAATGTTATTTTGCGCCGAGGCAGCTTCGCTCGTTGGAATCGTTGCTTGAATAATCAGATAGTGTGGATTTTTCATTAACCCGAGGTATTTTCGTATATGCCCTGAGCCAAAGTACACAGAAGGTGGTTTAGCATATACACACACGCATATATATATATATATAGAGAGAGAGAGAGAGAGAGAGAGAGAGAGAGAGAGAGAGAGAGAAAATAATAATTCAGATCGAATATCGAGTAGCTGCGTACGCGCGTGCGTCCAACACTTCGAGACCGTGGTCCTTTCTTCCACTTTATTTATCGCCGCTCTACATCTTGCCAGTTATTTCATCGAAAAGTAAATTCTTGGCCTTTTTTCGTCTTGGATTATTTTTTTTTTCGTCCCTCGTATACACCCGTGTTGAAGGAGGTCATGCCTTCATTATACGAGCTCTTGGCAGCGGAATTGTCGACGAGGAGTCGTTTTCCTTGTTCGTCGAATGAGGTGTACCGTGATCCACACACGCGCACCCACTCTCTCTCTCACACACGCACGCACGCACACACACATATATATATATATATATATCCATATATATGTATATATATATATATCTATATATATGTATATATATATAAATATATATACGTATATGCATACGGAGCAACAGCGGAGTGTGAGGAGAGAGAGACAAGGAGGAAGTGGCGAACGCTGGAAGCAAAGCCCCTGCTCGTCGTTACCAAGTTTATGTCTTTCGGTCCTCATGTCCGAGGCTACTCGTCGTTCTCGACGAACTTTGTCGACTGCGACATACCATGCTTTACAGATGTGTGTGTGTGTGTGTGTGTGTGTGTGTGTGTGTTTGCGGAGGTGTGTATACGTTCATGTGTACGTAGGCAAGAACCGAGAGGACAGGTATAAAAAACGTACACTGAGTACAGCGAGGAAATGTTGCGGATACAACTACATATATGTATATGGAGAAAGGACATTTTGAACCCGTTATATCCAAGCAATGTTGGCTATCAGCACATCTGGCTCTTTTGAGGACGGTCCTTGAATTTTCGTTTTAACGAATTGTTGATTTTCGGCCACAGGACGGCCCTTGAAATGAGCTTTCGATAAATATGCTTACATTTGATAAGAGGTGCATTTTCGAGACGCTGGACTTTATCTAATGTTGAGTATGGGGACGATTGGCTACTGAAAGGAGACCCCTTGTTCTCCCGCATACATCTTTACATATATATATATATATATACATGTATTTATGTATTTACAGGGTGTCCCGGAAGTGAATGCGTTCCCGGAAATGGGGGGTTGGGGGTGAAATTCTGAGTCGATTGGATATAAGCATGTGTGGGTCTCAGATCAACGCCTGAATTATTATTAATTTTTAAAGGCGGGCCAATCAGTTACGCCCGACGAGCCAGCGTACATCGGTAAGCGGTACGCGCGCGGTCGCGCCTAGCGGGAGCACCGCACCTGATTGGCCCGCCTTCAAAAACTAATAATAATTCAGGGGTTGATCTGAGACCCACACATGCTTATATTAATCGACTCAGAATTTCACTCCCAACCCCCCCCATTTCAGGCAACGCATTCAGTTCTGGGACACCCTGTATATATATATGCTGACTCCATATATAGATATTAATATGGAGGTCAGCATGAGAGGTCGGTGCAGGTTTCACGGTACAGAATGTGTAAGTCCACGATATATATTCATATATATATACAGGGTGTCCCAGAACTCAACGTTAAGCCGACACGGGGTGACAGGATTGATTGTAACCATCATGAGAAAAATCAGAAAAAAAATCTATCCCATGCAGTTTGAAAATTATGGGCATTTAAGAAAAACCTAGAAATTTGGTCAAACTGTAACCATTTTTCGGTTATTGTGAAACAAACCCAAACAAACCCAAACAATCCCAAGTTTCCTAGAATTAAGACTATTTGTTAAACTATGAATTTAAAATTTTCAAAATTTGTCTACTTTGAAAGGCCCTGCTTTATTTTTTTTTGCTTAATTTTTTTTCTAATTTTTCTCATGATGGTTACAATCAATCCTGTCACCCCGTGTCGGCTTAACGTTGAGTTCTGGGACACACTATATATATATATATATATATATATATATATATATATATATATATATATGACCACGATGTAGGGTTGTTACGCAGACAGTGAGTGGCGGATTAAAGCTACGGCAGCACCCTCGGCTTAGCAGATATTGTCGCCCCCGCGTGCCTTGACGATGGTGTAATCCGCAAAAAAGTGAGTTATCCCGATTTAGGAAGGAGCAAAATATATTACCGCTAATTATAAAATTGACTGTAGTACATTACTGTACACTGTAAGAATTTGCTTTGATACGTAAAATTTGTTGAAATAAATCATCGCCCACTATATTTATTTACTAGATACAGAAAATTGATTGTAATAAATTACTGTACACTGTATAACAATTTCGTATGATACATTTTGTATAATAGGTTATAAACACTCTATAATAAATTACTGTATACTGGAAGGATTTACTAGATATACATGACATTTGATCTAATAAACTACAATAATTCGCTATGATCCATCAAATTGTCTACAGCAAATAACCATACACTATAAAATTAACAATAGACAAAAATGAGTATAAAAAATTCGCTTTAATAAAAAAAAAATCATTAAGGGGGGAGAGATACCTTTAGGCAAGGAAAATATTTGCTGACTTTGATGATTTTTTTTTAAGGAAAGATTTCTTCATCATTTTTAGGCTTAGGATATGCTTTATTACGACTTCTGGCTGTTACATGGTATTTTTTTATTAATCTTTAAACATGCCGGAGATTTAGCACAGCACTGCAGGTTCAAAACTGGCGTGACATATAGCTAAAAAACTAATCGATCGATTATGATGAAACTTGGTATCAATCTTTCTAACCTTATTGACTAAAACATGAGCCTAAATGAGGAGCTCGCGAATCGAACCGGACTTGTCCATGATTTACTTTTTTTCAGGAGCGGTGAAAAAGTAAAATAACCAAACAGAAAAGAGTTAGAATTTTTATGCTTTAATATATAAAGGCTCCATCAACATGGAATCCGTGGCTTTAGTTTAATAAAAAAAAAACACTAACTACCATTTGTTTATTTTTATTTTGAACAAGTCCGATTTTTAATGAGAATGGTGAACAACTCCGCTTTTAAGGGGTTATCCCCACTTGCGATTTTGAAAAAATCGATTTTTTTTTATTGCATTTTTTTGAAGTATAAGTATCTGAGAATATGTGCTGAAAATTTCAAGTCGATCCGAACAAAAATGGACTGAGATATGAGCGTTGAAAGCGAAGAATCCGTTGTGAAAATGACCGGAAATTGAAACTTTAAACGCGTTTTTCTCAAAATGGCATTTCTGAAGTCGGTGACCAAGATTACTCGAACACTAATGAACCGATCTTCTTGAAATTTTGCAGGCTTATTTAATACATAAAAATGTAGTCTTCAATCGTTCGATTTTTTTTTTCGAAAAAAATGGCCGTTTTATAGCCAAAAAACGGCCGTTTTTTTTTCGTTAAAATCGAACCATTAACTTTGACTGTCCGCCATTTTGTGAAAAATGAATATTTTTTAAAATCCTTCGATTAAAGACTAGTTTATACTTATATTTGACTAAATCCATCCGCATTTTTTTTTTCAGATGATCCACTTCGCCACAATGTTGGTCACCGCAAACCGTGTATATAAAAACATTATTTCGTTGATTTGCCACTAAACAATGTAATATTTTTCAATAAAAAAATTACTGAAAGTTCTTCAAGATGTGTTCTTTAAGATGGTATATTGATCGATTAAAAAAGTTTTGTAGTTTTCTTTTAAAAAATTCATGAAAAAGGCCTTTTTTTGCGCTACAAGTGGGGGTAACGCCTTAAATGAAGATTTTATGGACATATCCAGTTATGAAATAAAAGAGATGCATTGAATTGAATATAAATTTGTTTTTTATTATCGAATTAATCTTCCTACACAAACTTTTCTATGTCAAGCTCACAACAATCGCATTCAATGACATAATCGTCATCGCTGTGGTCATCTGCTACTAATTTTTCATCCAGCCAGCCATGGACAAGTCCGTTTCTGCTTAAAAAGGCAGTTTTTAACCAATTTTAAGGTGGTCCGAGCGCGCGCTGCTGATTTCTATAGATTTTGTTCAAATTTTAACCAGACATTGTTCATAACGTTATGCAAGTTAGAGTGAAATTTCAGAACCGTTGACTATTTAGATTGGGAGATAATCGGTTTCAAAATTGCAACTTTTAACACTGCAGGGTCTGCATTGAAATTTAGACAGAATGATTTTCCGTAAAAAAATATTTGGCCCCTATAATAAGAAGACATATGGCAACACCGCATCATTACACTTATCCAATGACGTGAGTTTGCGCGGCATATTTAAAATAATACTGCAATACAAATTTTTTTTTTTGAAGCAATTTTTAATGGATCAAAGTTTTCAATTAGTTCTGAATTAACCAACACTTTTATTTGTTAATGAAGATAACATAAACGATATAAAATATTAATTTTTATAATGCAAATATTTTTTTATGATACAAGTTTTGAACTTTAGGAACACGATAATTTTTTTTTTCTCGAAATATTGAACAATACTGTTCTGCGGTGTTGCCATATGTCATCTTATTATAGGGGATAAATATTTTTTCAAAGAATTATTCTGTCTTTACTGAACGTTTTTAGCAAAACTGAATAGTAAAAGCAATCCAAACTTTTTCCCGAACTAGTTTGCTATCTGAAAATATATATTTTTTTTTTCAAAATTTATAAACACAATAGAATGGCACGACGAATTAAGTGACCTGGCATTATCTCCCAATATAAATAATCGACTGTTCTGAAATTTCACTCAAACATGCATAATGACATGGACAATGTCTGGTTAACATTTAAACAAAATCTATAGAAATCAAGAGCACGCGCTCATTCTACATTAAGGTGTTTACAGCCGGATTTGATGCAAAATATTTTGGGACCTAAAAAAGGTGTGCTCGAAGGAGAAAAAAAAATTGACGTAACGTGGCCAAGCCTGGTTTTGTTCACCAGCTCCTCAAATGTTCTTGAAAATGAAAAAAAAAAAAAAAAAAAAAAAAAACGTAATTCTCCATTGCAAAATGCAGAATTTTTTTTCGGCAAATTCAATATTTTTGTTTCAAAGCGTACCATTCCATAAATACTCAACATTTCGCACGTTTCCTTGGTTCATATTCTGCATGTGAGTGTTAATGAAAGAAAGTTCCTTATTGGTTCTTTACTCAGATCAATCCCGCCGACGCTACGCGTCACGCTGTCTGACGAAATCCGCCGCAACCCGTTTGGAAGACCCTGCCATACCTCGGCCATTTTTGAAGATGAATAAAAAAGAATACCATGTAAAACAGCAAATAGTAGCAATGAAACATACCCTAAGTCTCAAAAAGGATGAAGAAATCGTTGCTTAAAAAAAAATCATGAAAATTAGCAATTTTTTCATCGCCTCAAATAATTCGCCCCTGCAAGTGGGGAGGTTATGGCTGAGACGACAAGCCACGACGAGACACGAAGCCCATCGTGCTGCCATCCCCGAGATCGAATTACCCGCGGAGCCGACGACCCCGGCGAATTTTTTCCAACTCTATAACAGCAAATGCCCCGCACGTATACGAATGCCGCGACAAAATCAACGCCACCAACGGCGATCAACAACCACAAAAAAATTCGGATCGCAAGAAAAATGGCAAAATAAAAGCCCGCCACAGTTGCCTTTTTTTCGTATCTCGCTTTACGGACCAAGTTTCCGGATAAGAGAACTTGGACTGGTCGAAATTCCGGATGCGCTTTTTTCCCTCTCTTCTTTTGTTCCTCGTCGCGCGTGACAGTGTCGCGTGTATTTCACGAAAACGATGAAGTTGGCGGCAGAAGAAAAATGTCACGTGGCTGCGCTCCCTCGACGTGCTCGAGCTTATTCGACCTACTTCGTGAACAAATTCAATCTACGGTGATAATGCGGAACAACTCCCTTCGGAGCAACGGCCGACTCGGGATGGACCGTATATGTACCCCTTTGTCTCGCTTTCCACTGTATCGAGTTGAATCTACAGGTATATATATATATGATGCATTCCAAGTGTTTTCGAACGGCCTAAATGACTGACCTTTTTCAACCTTTTTCAACGTTGGTGATATTTTTGTATCATATATTTTGAGTACGTGGCATTTTTTGCAGATTTTTATCGGCTCGCTAACTCGGCTAACTCGGGGTTAAGATTTTACACGTGATAAAATTTCAAATGATCGTATCGTAGTGATCTTCTCGTCGTACGAAAAAATGTCCTCTACAAAAAAGATGCGTTTTTCTATGAACTATTTTGAAAAAAAAATTCAAAATTTTCCAAGTCCTACAACACAGAAAAAAAGAAAAATCTTTCATTTTTTTTCATTTTTTAACCCTAATAACTAGGTTGATCCAGCTGAAATTTATACTGAATTTGCTTTGATTAGTGTAAAACAACATGTGTACGTTTCATTGTGGGCTGGGCTTGCGTTCAGTTAATATCGTCGTCTTAAATTTTAATGGAAATTGTTTTTGTTGAATAACTCGGCGATTTACAATTTTTAGGTAAAAATGGTAATGACTAAACATGTAGGAAATGGAGTGCTTTACAACTTTCATCATTACAGTTTTTTCTCTAGTATTGGTATTTTTCGAATTAAACCTGAAAAAAAGCGGCTATTGCATTATCTCGTTTGTTTTCAACTTTAGGGCATAAACGATCGTGAAGAAACTTGTAGAGAATTAAATTTTGGACAATTTTCGTCCCTACATTTTTTTTCTTAGAATCAATATTTAAGGTCGTACGCCAACGGTAAAAGAAAAGAGCGAATGGTTCGCGAAATATTTTCACGCTTCTCGTTTTTTTTTACCGTTGGCGTACGTTAAATTACGTACCTTAAATATCGATTCTAGAAGAAAAAAGGTGGGAACAAAAATTGTCCAACATTTAATTCGCTATAAGTTTGTTCATGTTCGTTTATGCGCTAAAGTTGAAAAGAAACGAGATGACGCAATAGCCACTTTTTTAGGTTTAATTCGAAAAATATCGATGGTAGAGATTAAACTGTAATGACCAAAGTTGTCAAGTACTCGATTTCCTCCAAGTTTAGTCATTACTATTGTTACTTAAAAACGGTAAATCGCCGAGTTGTTCAACAAAAACAATTTCCCACCAAATGTAAGACGACGATATTAACTAAACGCAAGCTCAGCCCAAAATGAAACTTACACATGTTGTTTTATACTAATAAAAGAAAATTCAGTGTAAATTTCAGCAGGATCAATCTAGTCATTGAGGTTGAAAAATTTTAAAGTTAAAGATTTTTCTTTTTTTTGTGTTGTAGTACTTGGAAAATTTTTAATTTTTTTTTTCAAAATATTTCATAGAAAAATGGATGTTTTTCATAGAGGACGTTTTTTTTGTGCGACGAGAAGATCACTACGATACAATCATTTGAAATTATATCACGTGTAAAATGTTATCAGAGTTAGTCGAGTTAGCGAGCCGATAAAAATCTTGATAGAATGGAATGGTACATTTTTTTCAATCGTCTTGTGGAGCACCTCAAGCCGCATAAAAACATTAGGGGGTCAAAGGTCGTTTAAGGTCATTCAAGGTCAGTATCGATGATACAAATCCAAATATCTCAGATCACTACCAAGTACTTGGTAGTGATCCGAGATATTTAGATTTGTATTTCATTTTAATAGGTGACCTTGAATCGACCCAAACAAACATTCGTCGGGCCAAAACTGACAACGTTTCTAGGGCATTTTTTCATAAAGTCCATAATTTTTAGGTTAGAACACCATTTTGGACTATTTTAGCGCTATCCAGGATGTACCACGAAAAGGTGAACTTTTTAATATCCCAAGTGTAAGTACGCGCATATGTGTATGCAGGTGTGAGTTTGTTAGGGTTCGTTTAATAACCCAAACAAACCGAAACAAAGATTAGGTCCCTGCGGCTCATCACTTCCGTCACCAAACAAACATCCTTGTTTATCAATATTTTCAACAACAAAAATAACCCAAACTCGGCAAGACTGTGTGTCAATTGTGTGTAAAATCCCAACCTCGTCATTCCAGTACATGCGTCAGAAAAAAATATTGAAAATCGACACGTTTTTTATGTCCCAAGTTCATGGTGACTCCTCAATTCTTCGCCATTAAGGGGTAAGGCCACTGTAAATTTTTTGAAAAATCGATTTTTTTTTATTGGCTTAAAAAATAGTTTAAGTTTAAAATAAAAAATAGTTTAAGTTTCTCCGAAACTTCTTTTTTAAATTTTTTCCAATAAAAAACTATTCGCAAAACTTTAAACGCGTTTTTCTCGAAACATGGTTTTTCAAAATGGCACGCAGCATAACTCGAACAATTTTCATTTTTTTTACTTGAAATTTTAACCAGATGTGAACATTTACATTATCTTGACAATGTCGATCGGAATTTTCAAGAACTTTATTTATTGATTTTTTATTAACAAAAAACTTGCCGTTTTTTTCGTCAAAAATCAATTTTTTTTTTCAAACGCACGCCAAATCCACAAATATTGATACTTTTTAAAATCCGATCGACATTCTCTAGCTATAGCCCTCTAGATTAATGGTTTTTTTTGTTGTTCTAGATTCAAAAGTGCACCAGTGGTGCTGCGTGCCGCGGAGCCCTGGAAGCAAAACATGTCCCGGGAAGATAGCTGTGGAACCGCCATTTTGTTTTTTTACTGTAAAAAAATTTTATAATAAAGTTTAATGTATGCCCGATAACACCATTAAAAGTTTTTTTTCAAATACCTTCAATTTCGGGAGCAAAAAATTAGTGAAAAAACCTTTTTTTTGGGCCGTTACAGTGGCCTTACTCCTTAAAAGATTTCTCCTTGTCCAGGAACCCGCGATTGATAATTCGAGCGTAACCATATCGGTGCAGATCCGGCGGTGATAAAAATAAAAGCCGCATCGTAAAAGTCCGCAGTGGGGGAAGGAATATTGAAAATAAAATAAATGGGTAACGTGGCTTGTGTTCATCCCTTTTGGCAGGAGGCTGATGGAAAAAAAGCCGCAAGGGAACAGTCAATCCACGAGTTCGGAATGATGATCGTATTGTGTCGCGATCGAATCGAACGACACGTGGCACTTCCGGTTACAGTCCTGCGGAAGTTTGTCCCCTGGCGAGACTGCGATTGATCGCGTTCCTCTCTCTCTCTCTCTCTCTCTCTCTCTCTCTCTCTCTCTCGCGCTCTCTCCCTCTCTCTTTCTCACCAGTAATCAATGAATGGAAAACAGCTGCTGTAATCACGCGAGAGAGCTAGGCTTATCTTATTATTGTTCGTTATAAAATAATTATGTTAAAAATTAGCGCCACAAGTTCGTAGGGCATACTTTATTTTAACATTTATTTTTTATTTTCATTATTATATTTTTTTAACAACTATTATTGTATTTTTATTATGGATTGCGTGCGCCAAAGGATGTGTTGCATCCTACACTGACATAACAATTATATTGATATTTACTAACCGCGTGTATTTGATTTTTTTTTAAATTTGAATTAACTAGATTTTTCGTGAAATCAAATTTTTCCTATTGCGTTCCTTTATTGGAATTATTTATTTTAAATATATTTATTTAAATCAAAATCTATTTGATATCGTCCAATAACAAAATATCTGATTTAATCCTAATAAATCTGTGACTCGTTTTCATCTGGACAAAAAACAATTTAGTTGAATCCACTAAGTGTATCTATTTGATTTTTTTTAATTTAAATTCAATACAATTTGCGTAGAGTCTGTCATTCTTCTATTTAATTGAGCTAAAGGTCTGTTTTTATTGCAACACACATATCAAAGGGGAGCGGGAGTACAGAGGGTGGAGAGAGAGGAATTATATATATATATATATATATATATATATATATATATATATATATATAGGTTATGTTATGATAAATACAAAATCGTTGTGGTAAAACTCTCAATTAAGTGTTTCATTTCATTTTGGATTTATGAAATATTTTACGCATATAGTTTTATTTGACCCGTATCTTTATTTATTCAATTTGAATAAATTTATTCAATATTTGAAAAGAATAGTTGAAACAAATAAAAAAATTTCTTAGAAACAAATAAGATCGCAGTAGGCCGTGAGACACGGAAAAAACCTATTTGATTTAAGGGGTTATCCCCACTTGCGATTTTGAAAAAATCGATTTCTTTTTATTCCATTTTTTTGAAGTATAAGGATCTGAGAATATGTCCTGAAAATTTCAAGTCGATCCGAACAAAATTGACTGAGATATGAGCGTTGAAAGAGAAGAATCCGTTGTGTAAACGACCGGAAATTGAAACTTTAAACGCGTTTTTCTCAAAATGGCATTTCCGAAGTCGGTGACCAAGATTACTCGAACACTAATGAACCGATCTTCTTGAAATTTTGCAGGCTTATTTAATACATAAAAAATGTAGTCTTTAATAGTTCGATTGTTTTTTCGAAAAAATGGACGTCTTATAGCCAAAAAACGGCCGTTTTTTTTCGTTAAAATCGAACCATTAACTTTGACTGTCCGCCATTTTGTGAAAAATGAATATTTTTTAAAATCCTTCGATTAAAGACTAGTTTATACTTATATTTGACTAAATCCATCGGCATTTTTTTTTCAGATGATCCACTTCGCCGCAATGTTGGTCACCGCAAACCGTGTATATAAAAACATTATTTCATTGACGGCCATTTGCCACTAAACAATGTAATATTTTTCAATAAAAAAATTACTGAAAGTTCTTCAAGATTTGTTCTTTAAGATGGTCTATTGATCGATTAAAAAAGTTTTGTAGTTTTCTTTAAAAAAATTCATGAAAAAGGCCTTTTTTTGCGCTACAAGTGGGGGTAACGCCTTAAATAGATCCTATTTAAATTTAATCATTTTTTTTTGCATTGTAGTGCAATAATATATATATATATCTGTCTGTGTCTCTCTCTCTCTCTGTATGCGACTTGTGACTAGGAAAGAAATGTAAGTAGCTTTTTGCGCGTCAATTTAAGACACGAAGGACCTCGGATTTCCCGGTTAATGGAGGACAAGGAGGAGTGGGCGAGAATAAGAAAGCAAGCCGGATAGATCGAGGGGGATGAAAATGAACCGCGCTGAGGAAGAGCTTCGTGCAGGACGTGAACCGACGTTTCCTTGACGAGGAAAATTATGCGCGAGAGGGTGAAAGTCCTCGGGGCTGCGAAGGATACGCCACCAGTCTTCCCATAGGCTGGAAAGGATAAAGGGCCTAAAGGATAAAGAGAGAGAGAGAGAGAGAGAGAGAGAGAGAGGGAGAGACACTTCCCCAGGAAGAACGAACTGAGTAGCTGCCTCACACGCACCTGTATCGATCACTTCCGGTTCTCCATGACGATGCTCCGGTTCTTCCTGCTCCACTTTGGAACAACTCTTCTCAAAAACCTCAACCCCTGACTTAAATAACCTAATGAAAAATCTCTTGAAAAAATCAAACAAACCCAAACCAAATTAATTTATGAATTTTCTTTAGGTTTGCACTCGTTCACTAAAATACGAGCCAAATTGATCAACGTCAACCGCGACACTTTTAAAGTAATTTCTGAAAGTAAAAGGTAATATTTTTACTAAAAAAAAATAAAAATTTCTTTCACATTTAAGGCGGGATATGCATTTACAATGAGCAAAAAATCGATTTCTTTTTTTTTCTTCTTTAAACGATAGAACTAGAAACGTAGAATATTTTCCTAAAGTTTCAAAACGAAATTTGAGAACGGGCGTGAACTTCAAACGCGTTTTTTTTTTTTTTTTTCAAAACTGCATTATCGAAATTGGCGTGCAGGATCACTCAAAAACTATCGAACCGATTGAGTTGAAACTTGGTAGAAATATTGATAATATTGATACTTTCTACTTGAAGAGAATTGTTTTTGAAATATTGAGAAAAAATTTACTTTTTTAATCCACATTTTACAGAAATGTTGCGTGAAATGTCGATTTTTTTTTGTAAATGCGTGCCATTTTTTTAAATTTCGATTTTCTTCATTTCAATTACCGTCACATAGAAACTATACATGTTCTAACTGGAAAAATGTTTGGGCGTTTTTGCAAATCAAAGTCTACGGGAAATTAGACTGCATGCCGATTCGCAACTCTCGCGGCGACCTTTCCGTAACACTCTGCCACAGCTGTGTCATTTTAACGGAGACTTTGTCCTTGAAATTTAGCGGGAGATGTTAGCGGCTCAACATGAGCAGCTGGAAGAAGAGGAGGGATGCCTCTATGGACCAGGCATTGCCGATTAGCGGTAATTATAAACACATTTGTGTAAACACATTACAAAACTTTAAGGGCGGGGTAAAGTATTTAAATTTTTTTTTCATTTTTTTTAAATTTTTTAAATGAATGCATAATATATCAAGAATATTGTGTTAAAATTTCAAGTCGATCGGAGTAAAATTGACGAAGTTATGAGTATTTGAGCGTCTATTGCTCCATGCCGTTCTCTTCTCTTCTGCGTTTTTCAAACCGTTTTTCTGAGACTTGTCATATTTGAAGTCCGTGTGCACGATAACTCAAAATCTACTGGACCAATCGCTTTGAAATTTTGCACAGTACTTCTTCACATAATTCACCAGGTATTATCGAGAGCTTTTTTGTTTTTTTTTTAAATAATTACTAATTTTTCAACAACAAATTAGCCGGTTTTTTAAAGCGAAAATCGGGTTTTTGGCTCCCAAGTGCTACGAAAAATCGAAAAATCGAAAAAAAAAATCCTCCCGTCATTACCTCGAGAAACATCTCCTTTAACAAATGCATTTTGATTTTTTTGTTTCAAATGATTCTGTTGCGAGTTATGGTGCACACCGCAAGCCAACGTTTTTTCGAGGCGCCTCGGGGGTTTAATTTTCACTCGCTCAATTTTGAATATTTTGCAATGCAAATTTAGGAGAATGTTGTTCAAATGTTACTTTATTATATGTAAATTTTTCAATAAACGAACACTGTTCGTTACGCCAAAAAAAAATCTTAAAAACATGCCTTTTTTTCGCCGAATTAACTTTACCCCGCCGTTAAACGCGTTTTGCTCGAAAACACGTTTTTAAAAATGGCTGACATTCTCCTGACCGCTGTAATTAACATATCGACCTGAAATTTGGAGAGCATACTCAGAAAATATGTCTTCACGGAATGACGGATCGTTCTTTCGATAGATACATTTTTGCATTTATTATTTATCTTTTTATGCGAAAAAAACGCTAAAATTCGATTTTTTTTTAATTGCCGCCATTTTCCGAAATTTGTACTAAACGAAAAACCCATCCGTCATTCCATTACCAAAGGGTCACAGATTGATAATATGCTTTGAATTTGTGTTTCAGATCAACAAAGAGGAGGCAGTGATGTCAGCCGTTTACCTCCCGCGATTTGAGGACCTGTTTTCGCGGAGCTGCAACGGCCGCTATATTGGTTTTTTTTTATTTTTTTTATTTTTTTAACGTTCTGTATATCATGAATAAAAGCAAGAAAAAAACCGCACTCAAAAATCTTTACTCGTTTCCTTTAAAAAAAATAAAATGGCAACACCTGAAATATGGCACTCCAAGGACAAAGTCTCCCTTAACGATGAATTAATTTGACAAAATTGTTTTGTATACTTAAATATACTATTAAAGTATACCTAAAGTTTGATAGTTGTAGAATAATTATTTCTCAGTTTAAAAAATCCCTCAATATTGATAATTTTTTTCCCGTCTTAATGTATATACCGCCTTAAGGATTTACACGTAGCTGAAATGATTGAAAATAACGATTTTTGGTTGTCGACGGATACTCAAAATATGACATTTCAAAAATATCCTCTGAAAATTTCAAGCCGCTCCTTTCAAAATTGAGGTATTATGGGCGTTCATAGAAAGGTTCACGGCGAACTTTAAACGCGTTTTTCTTAAGATGACTTTCTCAAAATCGGTGACCACGATGTCGCAAAAATTACTGCACCTTCAAAAAATTACTGAACTCAAAATTTTGCAAGCCTCTTTTGCACGTCAAAAAGCAGTGCTTGAACGAAGAATTTTTTTTTTTCGATGCATAGTTTTAAAAAATAATTCTTTAATCATTTTTTTATCAGCGTTTATTCCACCGAAAATAGTTTTCTCTTACAACTGAAGGCATTTTTTCAAAAATGAATATCGTATTAAATCCTTCATCCAAGCACTATAATAATGTAATGCAAAAATGCGTTTGAATTTTTCATTTTAGACGATTTGTTTCCCAGCAGATGGCCACCGCGAAGAATATTTTTCAAACCGCGCTCCGCACAAACCATCGTACCCACCTCGTTCATAAACATTAATCAATACAAAAATTGTAAAAGATACTTAAAATCATAACCTTTAAAATGAAAAAATAAAATAAAAAATGTTTAACCTGCACACGTTTGCCGAGAAAGAATTTGCGAAAATTTCAATTTTTTTCCGGCCACGAACTAAGTGTGACCAGCTTTCAATAAAATCGCCTTGCAGCTTCCCCCGAAATTTAATCTCGCCGTCGTGTGTACCGGTCCATGTGTCTTTACGCCTGAATCTCAAAAGGGTGTACCAGCGTGGAGGGATTTTTTTTTAGTTTTCCCTTCCGAATGCACACAGCGCATTATGCACATATACATATATATATAGGTACACTCTTGATGGCTAAGCAGGCCAGTTCACGTGGATTAAAAAGCCGAGTACCTCTTCTCTCTCTCTCTCTCTCTCTCTCTCTCTCTCTCTCTCTCTCTCTCGCTCTCTCTCTCTCTCCCCCTCTCTCTCTCTCTCTCTGGCTCTCTCATAGGTACATGGACGATGGAGAAGCTCGCGTGAAACGATGAATGGGTCTCGGGTCCGTACAACTGCATGTGTTCTCGCGCGTGTACGTGTGTGTTACCTCACGTTGTAGGCTGCCGAGATTTATGAATGAGCTTAGAGCCCGCAGCAACGTTTCTGTATATATCTATCATGCAATTACCAGTGTAGCCCTGGCACGTATAAACAAATACACACAACTGTGCACACACGATATGTATAGACATGTATATAGGTATATATGTGAATGGCTGTCCATGGCTATATGCGCGACGTTGCTGGACTGGACATACCTATCGGACTGGACCGTTTATCGACGATTGCATATACGCGTGGTGCATGCTATATGTCAAACGGTTATCGTGATAGTATATATATATATATATATATATATGTGTGTGTATGTATATATATATGGCTACTCAGAGGAATTGAAATCGAAAGTCTTTAGAATCGTACCCTGTATATATACAGGGTGTCCGAGAACTGCATGTGTTCCCTGAAATAGGAGGGTTGGGGGTAAAATTCTGAGTCGATTGATATAAGCATGTGTGGGTCTCAGATCAATCCCTGAATTGTTATGCATTTTTAAAGGCGGGCCAATCAGGTGCGCTCGATAAGCCAACGTATCGCTCATCGACGTACGCTGCCTTATCGAGTGCACCTGATTTTTTTGTGACGTCGATAATTACAGAGAAATATTCAAGGTGGCAACAGTTAGTGCCTTGCCCTGTATATTAGGTGTAGTAAAAATAAATCCATTATTTTTGCATGAAATTGAAGGCAAAAATAATGGATTTATTTTTATTACACCTTATATATATATATATATATATATATATATATATATATATATATGTGTACATATATATATTAGGTCTTCTCCTATATCCTATCGTCTCCTATATATATATAAGAGACGACTTTAAAGGCATCCGGTTTTGATCCCTCCTACTAGCGAATTCTCTCCATACCGAACATTATGGAAATTTCAATGTTTTATAAACCTCTATTAGATAAATGTGAGCACCTTTCATTGGATAGAAATTTAAGGACCTTCCTCAAAAGAGTCGGTTTCGTTTATTGTCAACATTACATAATATATAACGGTTTTTGAATATCCTTTATATATATGTGTGTGTGTGTGTGTGTGTGTGTGTGTGTGTGTGTGTGTGTGTGTGCGTGCGTGCGTGCGTGTATGTATATGTATATATATATGTGTATGTATATATACATATACATATACATATACATATACATATATATATATATATATATATATATATATATATATACATATACATACATATATATATATATATATATATATATATATATATATATATACATACATACATATACATATACATATACATATATATAGACACACACACACACACACACACACACACACACACACACACACACACACACACACACACACACACATGTAACCGATCTGAATGCACGTGAAACTTGCCACGTCACACGGTTAACACGCTTCTGCCTCGTATGCATCGACCCTCGTCTTCTCTCTGCTCGTGCGCGATTGAAATGGTCCATCTGTGTGTGGCTCGTGGGCGCTTAGGCTCTTTTTCTCTCCCCCCCCCGCCCTTCCCGCTCTCTCTCTCTCGCTCTCTCTCTCTCTCTCTCTCTCTCTCTCTCTCTCTCTCTCTCTCTCTCTCTCTCTCTCTCTCTCTCGCCCTCTCACCATCTCACACGACAATCCAGTTAAACGAGTTCTTACGACACGTGAAACAGGAGGGAGAGCTCGGCAGTTACAAACGGCGATTTCGAAGTTGCGGGTTTTATCGTGGGATTAAAATTCCGTCGATGCCACGCGTTTTGGACAACACGCAGATAGGTTATAGCGAAAGCGCGAAAGTGGTGAGAAGATTTCGTTTTTATCAGCTGGTATTGGAATGATAATGGGTGTCTATCACCCCCCCCCCCTCTCTCTCTCTCTGTCTCTTTGTCTCTCTTTCTTAATATGTATGTCACTCATCCACTGAAAAATCTGTCGTAACACCAAAAATGCACTTTTGCGAAAAACGCATTCATTTTTTTTTTGCACATTCGCGAGGCCACTGTGACGTTAATATTTATCTAAATTGGCCTGTAATGATTTTATTTATTGTGAAATTCATTATTCTTATTCGAATGTTGAATAAGTTCTTGCTGTTTTTGTTTCGTGAAAATTATTTAATTAAAAAAATTGATTAGAAAATGAAAAAAAATTGTTTAATTAAAAAAAATCATTGCTAATGCTTTGGAATGTTTCGAAACGGTTGTGTGATCAACTCCTGATGATTCTGCAAGTTCAGCTGGGGTCTGACAGTAATGCCTCCAATTCAACGCGTACAAATCATTATTTTTGAAGGGTCCAAACCAACCTTTGCATATTGTTGTCGACAGAGCATGGTCGCCGTAAGTCACAACAAGAATTATGTGTGCTTCAGCTGCAGATTTTACTTGAATAAAGTGGTGCAATAAAATGTCCCGCAAATACTCTTTTTCTGGCGCGAAATTTGACATGTTTAACACTATGAAAATAAAAGTCGTTTACACTTCGGCGATATCAAATATACCGAATTTCAAGCTTACTTACAGTACTTCTTTATAGATGTGTTATCATCTTAAGGGGGTATCCCTCTCTGGAAATTTCAAAAAATCGTTTTTTTTTTTGCATATTGTTACAGTGTGAACTTTCAAGAATATTGAACGACAATTCAGACCCTGAAATTCTAAAAATTAACGAAGTTATACCCATTTTAGTGGAACAGTGTGCGTCGGGTTTACCGCGATCCGTCGATTTTGAACGCCATTATCTCGACACGAAAAAATTAATTTATTCCAATCAATGTGTTACTAGAAAAAAAAATTATCGTTTTGACCTTTCAAATTGCTTCAATCGCCAGGCTTGAATCCATAGGATTTTCACAATTTTTTTTTGAACTTCACCAAATATATTGATGATCGTCTCTGTAAAGTTTCAGGGTTGGTTATCGATCTAATTACGGAGAAAAAAAATTATTAAAATTGCATGTTTTTGTGAAGGAATTCCGAGACGACAAACAAAAATCCAATTTCCGATCGCTACAAAAGTGTATATAACAGTGGGAATCCGTCAGATTCTTAAAAATAATCAAATTTACACTTAAGGAGGACCTTAAGGAGGTTGGAGCGATTCAGTCGAGTATTCATTTTTTTTTCAACGAAGCTCAAAAAAATGCATACGAGGTACAGATTTATTCTATATGCTAATTTTTTTAAATATATAATTAAAGGGCAAAATTATGCATTTTGACATTTTTATTACGTAAAGTAGAAAAACTTTTGTGTTACTACCAACTTGAAAAAGCATAACATTATCGATGATTATTATGAAAAAAACTAGGACAACGAATGTTTTCTACAATTCGCAATGAAATTTTGAGTAATTCATAATTATGCCTATTCATATTTACGTCACGAGATTATTGGCCCATGGTTTACGATGGGCAAGATGGAGATTTCTTTTCTAAATGTTCACAAAGGTTCAGTTTGCGTTAATCCGTTGTTAGAAATGGTTTATCTTGGTGCTGAATAACAATAAAAATTACACAACCTTCAGGGTGAAAGTCTTGCCCATCTAACCGCACGTTAAATTACATACATTAAACTATTTTTTATCTCCGGTGTTTGGTGGTGAAAAAAGTTTAAAAAATTCGTAAAGACTCAGTATAGTGTAAACAATAACATGTATTTTTTTTATTAAATTTAACCTTGGATTGTGGCTAACGCTCGAACCTCCTTAAACTTGCCTGGTTGAGTAAAACGAGACGGAGATAGAATCAATGCTGCTAAATATCAAACCTAGAAATACTGCGCGAATCGTTGGTAAAACTATTCTTTTTACACATGGAAAATGTTAGTTATTGCAAATTATTATTTTTTGCATACGTTAAAAATATAAATTGTACAAATCTCAAGTATGAACAGTGGTCTGACTAGTGTGAGGCGATAGGACTACCTTAAGGGAGACTTTGTCCCGGATTGAGCAGCGGGAGATGTTAGCGGCTCAACATGAGCAGCTAGAAGAAGAGGAGGGATGCCTCTATGGACCAGGCATTGCCGATTAGCGGCAATTATAAACACATTTGTGTAAACACATTACAAAACTTTAAACGCGTTTTTCTCGAAAACACGTTTTTAAAAATGGCTGACATTCTCCTGACCGCTGTAATTAACATATCGACCTGAAATTTGGAGAGCATACTCAGAAAATATGTCTTCACGGAATGACGGATCGTTTTTTCGATATATACATTTTTGCATTTATTATTTATCTTTTTATGCGAAAAAAAACGCGGAAATTCGATTTTTTTTTTAAATTGCCGCCATTTTCCGAAATTTGTACTAAACGAAAAACCCATCCGTCATTCCATGACCAAAGGGTCACAGATTGATAATATGCTTTGAATTTGTGTTTCAGATCAACAAAGAGGGGGCAGTGATGTCAGCCGTTTACCTCCCGCGATTTGAGGACCTGTTTTCGCGGAGCTGCAACGGGCGCCACTTTGGTTTTTTTTCAAAAAAAAAATTTTTTTAACGTTCTCTATATCATGAATAAAAGTAAGAAAAAAGCCGCACTCAAAAAGCTTTACTCGTTTGCTTTAAAAAAAATAAAATGTAAACACCTGAAATATGGCACTCCAAGGACAAAGTCTCCCTTAAAGTACACGCACGCAGACCCAGTTGTGCCATCTTTTGGAGAACAGCGGAACTTATTCAACGTCCTAATATTTTATCACATACTTATCTAAAAACACGATTTTTCTGTGTTATGACAGTTTTTTAGAGAATGAGCGATATGTTGCACTCGCCCTATTTTCCGAGATCAGCTGATCAATAAAATCAATAAACCATTTCCGATACGTTCGTGAAATGTCAAAAAAAAAAAAATCCAAATTTCGCTGGTTTTATGTCTGTGTCTGTGTGTGAGTGTGTGTGTGTGTGCATTTAATGTGCATTCTCATAACGACGCCGACAAAAACAACAACCACGACAAAGGGTCGTAAAACGTCTTGGTCATCGCGTGGGTCTCATTTCTTCCTCTTAATTCTCTCATTCCCTCATACACACACACATACACACGCACGAATATACGAAACGATGTAAGCCGCCCACGGGCTACCGCAGCATCACGAAATTAAAAACGTTTTTTTTACGCATTTATTTTTATCAAAAAGTGAAACACAATACGCCGAGATAATTATGCAACGAATCCTTTTCTCCGAGCTGCTTTATTGTAACGATGAATCACCGTGTCAGCAAACAGCACCGTGTATTTCGCTGACAAACAAACGCACACACGTGCACAGAGACGAACGGCGCTTGCACTTATCGTCGCTCGTTATTGCGCTGTGGATGGGCGCTTAATTTGTACAAAGTCTCTTCATGTCTCCACGTTAAATCCTGCGATATCTCGAACGCGCATAGTTGCCGCAGTTTCGAATTACAGATAAGCCGAAAAACAACGTAGCTTTGCCAACTGCGACGTTGGAATGTTTGCATCGTTGGGCTGCAATGAAAATACGGACGATATTTTTTTTTTTTCGGTTCAGAATTTCATTTCTCGAGGAATTTCATCATTCTCGAGAAAATTCTCATGAAAATCTATTTTCTATTGATTTAAATGTAGATTATCTGTTACCATTATAAATTTTATGAATTATTTAATATTATGACTTTTTAAAAATAAAATTCATTATGAATATTATTTGAAATTAAATTTAAACGTCTATCAATAATTTAAATTCTGCTAATTGAATTAGTATTATTAATATTATCACATTTTTATAATATTCATTATAAATATTACGAAAAATTGAATAAAAATTTATATTAGTAATTTAAATATTGTCAAAAATTAAATTAAATATTCTAGTAACAATTCGAATATTATTGGTTGAATGAACATTATTAATATGATTAATTTCTTAGAAAAAATCATTATAAATATTATTAAACATTAAATTGAATATTCTATTGGTCATTTAAATACTATCAATGAAATCAATATTATTAATATCATTAAATTTTCATGAAATTGTCTATGAATATGATTTAAAAAATTAATTATTATTCTATTGATCGTTTCAATATTATTAAACATTGATTCAAATATTCTATTAATAATTAAAATATGATTAATCTACGATTATTATACATATAGATTATGGGACGATAGATGCGGAAAAAATGTATATCTATACACCCACACAAACATATATATATATATGTGCGTGTGTATATATATATATATATATATATATATATATATATATATATATATATATTTATATATAATTATTCATTTATTTATTTTACATACATTGATTCGAATAAACAGATTTCGAAACTTATTTCGCGAAAATTGTGCAACGCGAGGATTGAACGGTATACTCGTATTCGATTGAACACAAATTTCCCGAAGAAATTCCCCCGGAAATCTATTTATCTGAATCGACATATATGGATATGTATTCATTCGGATTAGATATATATATATATATATATATATATATATATATATATATATGTAGGCTTCGACGAGAATTCCCTTGAGAAATTCGCATATATATATTTATATACATATAATACATGGTTTATACCTCGCGTTGCACAAATTTCTCGAAATAAGTTTGAAACGGTGAATCATCGTCGGTCTCTCGTTGCTCTCGCCTGGCTTTCGCACACGAACTCCTGGTAAATTTCAGGGGCCGTATTATAAGTATTGACGATGTTATATGTATAGATTACCCAGATTTATATACATACATATATATATATATATATATATATATATATATATATATATATATATATATATATCGTTGTGCAAATATATTTCTGTACATTACGAAATCGAGGGCACGAGGCTAATGGTTACTCAATAATCGAATCCCATTCGACCCAGGAGGTTGCTGAATTTCGGGCGGCGCAGCAAGCTCGAGCTCGAGAGAGAAGTTATTGGGAGAGGGATGAGAAAGATCGATGAACGAGCATTAATACGGAAACGCGAATTATTTCATTATCAGGATCGGTCGTCGAGAGCTATATTGTCTAATGAACGACGTTAAAACGATGTGCCCCGTGTAGCTGTACGACGCTTTGCAGCTTACTTTGGAACGAGATGGGCAACGACGAGAACGATACAATCATGACAACGACGACGACGACGACGACGACGACGACCGAGAGGGATGAGGGCTGGGATGCGCGGCGCCAATGTTCGTCCTGGTCCACCTCAGACACTCTCTCTCTCTCTCCTCAAAATATATATATATATATATATATATATATATATATATATACACAGGGTGCCCAGTTATAAATGAATAATCTTGCAACTGTCGATAGGTCAGATCATGTCCTCCTATATGCTGGAATTTCAGTTTAATAAAAGTCCCACGGTTTTCGAGATAAAAATCATTTGCTTTTGGTTTTTCGCATGTCATTTCTGCAAATGACCACTTTTTATACCCGGTTTTTTTTTAAATATCCTTGACTATTTGTTTTATCTGGAAAAAGTCTTCTTTTTAACCTTAAGTGTTAAGGAAACTTCGTGAAAAAAGATCTTATGCAGAATTTTCATACAAACCAATTCGAACAGCTGACTATGACAGCCTGCGGTATCAAAAAAAATCTACTACGCATATCGTGCCAATTACTTTGAAAAGTTGTTTAGTTATTGTCGATTCATTCGTAGAAATGGCACGCGAGAAACCAAAAGCAGATGATTTTTTTCAAAAATCAAAATACAACCCAAAATCTCGAAAACCGTAGGACTTTTACGAAACTGAAATTCCAGCATGTAGTAACATGATCTGACCTATCGACAGATGCAGGATTATCCATTTATTACAGGACACCCTATATATATATATGGATGTAGGTATGTATGTATGTATGTATGTATGTATGTGTATATACAGGGTGTCCCATTTTAATCTTACACCTGAATTTTCTCGAAAAATATTGCTCGGACGAACTATTGTGTGGAACAAAACTTCTAGGGATTGAAGGGGGACGTTTGAAAAAAATTTATTTGAGGAGCCAAAATTCAAAATGGCGGCGTTACAAAGGCTGACATGTTTTTTTCAAACGGAAACATAACTTTTTTTTATTGCCAAAAAATTTGTCAGCTGAAAACTAAAAACTTTTGTTGAAAACATTTTTTGATAAAGTTCATAGTTTTCAAGTGAGAACATCATTTTCATGCCATCAGCCATGCAGCCTCCTACGCTTTGGCTAACGCAAATGCCGGTGGTAGGGACAATTAGACTAAATGTCTCACGGCAAGCCGCTCAATGTTGAATTTACGAATGCATGACCACTTGAACAAAAAAAGAATCAAATTTTTTTGTTGAAAATTTTGGTTTTTTTGTTTTCAAATTTGGACGATATTTCATGAGAAAATTTTGGAGGAAAAACGATGAAAAATAGTTTTTTTTCCATTTTAATAGCGTTTGTGCCATTTTCAGGCCCAAAAACGTGTTTCTTTAAATCCTTGACGAACTTTGATCACGATGGGTAGAAAAACACACACACACACAAATCCTGGATACATCTGAAATCATTGAAAATGATGTTCTCACTTGAAAACTATGAACTTTATCAAAAAATTTTTTCAACAAAAGTTTTGTTTTCAGCTGACAAATTTTTTGGCAATAAAAAAAAGTTATATTTCCGTTTGAAAAAAACATGTCAGCCTTTGTAACGCCGCCATTTTGAATTTTGGCTCCTCAAATAAATTTTTTTCAAACGTCCCCCTTCAATCCCTAGAAGTTTTGTTCCACACAATATTTCGTCCGAGCAATATTTTTCGAGAAAATTCAGGTGTAAGATTAAAATGGGACACCCTGTATATATATATATATATATATATATATATATATATATATATATATATATATATATATATATATATATATATATATATATATATAGTGACGAAGCCTGGAAAAAGCTTTGCCACTATTCGGCGCATTGACACAGCAACGAGCAGCGAGAGAAATCTGGAGGTAACGAAGAGAGACAGAGAGAGAGAGAGAGAGAGAGAGAGAGAGAGAGGCAAACGAGAGGAACGCTTGGGTTGACGCGCGCTCTTACTACTGACCTCAGCCATTATTATCAGTTTAGCTCGTGCCCAGTGTCGTTACATCGTCATCGTATAGCTCGGCTCGTAACGAAGTCCCCAAAGAGCCCTCTCTGCCCCCTACTATCTACTTTTACTAGCGGGGAGGGGGGTAAACGAGAGGGATCTCTCTCTCCTTCGATCCCCCCCCTATCGCTTCCTTCATATTTTATCTTTCATCTCATTACAACTTGCATTGTTTGTTTTTGTTTCATATCGAATTATTTTACTTTAGTTTTCGCTAATTTTGTACGATTTTATATTATATTAAATCTGTATCTCTTTCACTTTTGTTATTATTTTTTTTTATTTTTGCATTATGTCGATCTCTCGTTTCTATTGTTTCTGTTTATTTTTGTTTTACATCAAATGCTGATTTTTTTGAATGGTTGTCTATTTTTTGTTTTTCTTACAAATGAAATTTTTTATTTGTGTTGGTATTTTTATTATTCTTGTTTTGCATATGTAATTTGATATTTGCCCGAGAGTTTGACTAGAGCTTGTAAATACGATTTATTAATGAATCGATGTCTCCCTCCCTCTCTCTCTCTCTCTCTCTCTCTCTCTCTCACTCACTCTCTCTCTCTCATTCTCTCTCGCTCCAGTGCTCTCTTCGCTCGCATGTTCGCAAATTCTCCTACTATACACCGCGATACTGGAGAGCTCGAGGAAATGCTCTCTCGTGCGGTGTTACCGGGGATCAAGGGCCACGACGCTCGCTGGTTCAATTTGTACGTAGTGCAACGCGAGGTAATGCATTGTTCGGTGCGCCGAAGAAAAACGGCGCCTCGGTCAATGAAATGTGAACACGCTCCCGCTCTCTCGTCGGACGACGATGAAACCTCAAACCCGCGTGTCTGGATCCGTTGTACCACACCATAGGAGAGGGATTACTATTTTAAAAATTGAAGAAAAAAAAAATTTTCAATAAAAAAAACATTTCGTTTTTTATTTTTAATTTTAATTTCTAATTTTAATTTTTAATTTTAATTTTTAATTTTTAATTTTAATTTTTAATTTTAATTTTTAATTTTAATTTTTAATTTTAATTTTTAATTTTAATTTTTAATTTTAATTTTTAATTTTAATTTTTAATTTTAATTTTTAATTTTAATTTTAAATTTTAATTTTAAATTTTAATTTTGAAATTTAATTTTTAATTTTAATTTTTAATTTTAATTTTTAATTTTAATTTTTAATTTTAATTTTTCATTTTAATTTTTCATTTTAATTTTTCATTTTAATTTTTAATTTTAATTTTTAATTTTAATTTTTAATTTTAATTTTTAATTTTAATTTTTAATTTTAATTTTTAATTTTAATTTTTAATTTTAATTTTTAATGTTAATTTTTAATTTTTAATTTCAATTTTTAATTTTAATTTTGAATTTTAATTTTGAATTTTAATTTTGTATTTGTTTATTTAAAAAAAAAAAAAATTCGTAAAAAGTCTCGCCGCCGAGCCAACGATGCGTTGTCGTCGTCGAACATTACGGTTTTCGTTTTTTTCCCATGGATAAAGCATCTCGCAATCAATCAATCGTGAGCGAAGACCCTGAGGATTTGGAAAATTACATTTTGGTTCGGGATCCTCGAGAATGCCGCGCGAGTGGAAAGAAATGAGATCCGAAGTTACTCATTTGTTTGGCTCTGTGGATGAACTAAAGGACTGGTTTGCGGGTTTTTTTTTCTTCTTGTGTTTTAAAGGCTTCTCTTAACCCACTTTCTTTTAAAGATCAATGCGGTCTGGTACTGCCTGTAATACGAATCAGAACAGAACTCCGTCGGGAGACCTTTGAGCCCAAGCACTCCGATCCAATCTGAAAAATCAATCAAGTGGTCTCTCTGGGGAGAATCACATCCATTGACTTTTCAATAGATCGTGGTGTTTTTCTTTTTATTCGAGTGGTGAAAAACCATGATTTGAACGGATATTAGGAAAATAATTGCTTTTCCATGTTTTAATATTTTTTAATATGGTCCATAAGAAAATATTGTTTTTTATACAATTTTTTCTTTATTTAATTATATTTAATATTATATAGAAAGTATAGTTATATATATATAACTATACTTTCTATATAATATTAAATATAATTAAATAAAGAAATAATTGTATAAAAAACAATATTTTCTTATGGACCATATTCAAAAATAATAAAATATGGAAAAGCACAATTTCTCGTGTGAGTAAGGGCTCATATAGGTCTATATATATATATATATATATATATATATATATATATATATATATATATATATATATATATATATGATACAAAAAAGATCGATATAATTTATTTCGGGATCATATTTCAAAATATGGCAAAACAACATTTCTCGCCTATGTGAGGCCTATAGATCCATATTTTCAAACGTAAATTTTTGTTTTCAATATATATTTTTCGTCCTCCTCAACATACAGGATGACAATTAAAAGGTGGCCATGTGTTTTTTTCAGGGTCCGGCGTGGATATTTTGCCACTGAGAAAAATATCAGTTTTAATGTGGCTTCGAGTCCTCTTCGAAAAAAAAATACATTGTATTTTTCCAAAGAATAGTATCTGCCAGAAAAAATTGACCATTGTGACAAAAAAAATCAAAATTCCATTTTAAGTACAGCAAAATGAGGGTAATTTAATTCCGAAAACGAACCACTTCTGAAAAACTTTTTTCCCGCATCCCGTAATTGAAAAAAAAAAATTAACCCAGTTGCACTTTAAAGTCGACGAATGGACGTCAATGCTATAAAAAAAAAATTCAGCGATGCTGCGCCTTCGGAATTTAATTATCCTCATTCAGCTGAACTCAAAATCGAATGCTGATTTTGTCCCAGAGTGCTGATTTTTTTTCTGCCAAGTCCTACTCGTCACAAAAAGCCGCTACATTTTTTCCAAAGAGGACTTCAAAATTCATCAGATATCCTATTTTTCGCCATTGCAAAACCACGACCCCCTTCCCTCAAAAACCCAATGGCTACCTTATAATTGTCAGCCTGTGTACGTTTGATCAGTGAATCTTGTCGTATATGCATTTCAAATAAAATGGACCATTAATTTGGCCATTTGCGAGCACCCTATTTGAGCACGAACCGACGAAAATTCGTGGTTCACATTTTCATTAAGTGCAATATGTGCACAATGGATCAGAGTGTGTGCACATATATATTGATACACAGGGTGGTTGGTTAATAATTTACGAGATTTATCCATTGATGCATACTGTACAGGTATACAGGTATGCAGGCGTATAGGGCAGGCCTGTGCGACCAGCCTGGCATTATTTGACTCGATACACATGGCTGTATACGACGTACATCGAGGGGGGTCCTTTGGTCGTTTACAACCATGTATAGGACCACACTGTGCACACACAAATATACAGGGTGTCCCGTTATGAATGGATAATCCTGCAACAGTCGATACGTCAGATTATGTCCTACTGTATGCTGGAATTTCAGTTTAGTAAAAGTCCCACGGTTTTTCGAGACAAAAATCATCTGCTTTTGGTTTTTCGCGTACCATTTCTACAATTGATAACTTTTTTTTGTCCCGATTAAAAAAATACTCTCGGTTATTTGTTTCATCTAGAAAAGTCTTCTTTTTAACCTTAAGGGGCTATACGAGTGTGACACTTTCAAAAAATCGATTTTTTGTTGCTTTTTTCGACAGTTTTTACTTTCAAGAATATGAGATGTAATATGAATTTACGCCACAATGACGTAGGATATTTTTGATTAACGATTTGTCATTGAAAAAAACGATTACTTTATAGGCAAGACAACATACTTTTTTCATAACTGCGCCATTTTGTTAGATTTTCATATTTTTCTTTATACCTTCCAGTTTAACGACATTTTTTCCTTTTTCGGTTTCAGCTACTCAATCGGCCGGAATCACGTCAGCAGTGGAGGAACTTTTTTTTTTGGCGCCTCCAAAGGCAGCGCATAAGTCGCTTGGATCTCAATATTTTTCTATGAAAAAATTATGTAATATAGGTCAAATGTAGCCAAATATATTCTTAATTTTCCGAAACATTTAAGGGCGGGGTAAAGTATTTAAATTTTTTTTTCATTTTTTTAAAAAATTTTTAAATGAATGCATAATATATCAAGAATATTGTGTTAAAATTTCAAGTCGATCGGAGTAAAATTGACGAAGTTATGAGTATTTGAGCGTCTATTGCTCCATGCCGACCAAACTCTTCTGCGTTTTTCAAAACGTTTTTCTGAGACTTGTCATATTTGAAGTCCGTGTGCACGATAACTCAAACCTACTGGACCAATCGCTTTGAAATTTTGCACAGTACTTCTTCACATAATTCACCAGGTATTGTCGAGAGCTTTTTTGTTTTTTTAAATAATTACTAATTTTTCAACAACAAATTAGCCGATTTTTTAGCGAAAATCGGGTTTTTGGCTCCCAAGTGCTACGAAAAATCGAAAAAAAAAATCCTCCCGTCATTACCTAGAGAAACATCTCCTTTAACAAATGCATTTTGATTTTTTTATTTCAGATGATTCTGTTGCGAGTTATGGTGCATACCGCAAACCAACTTTTTTTCGAGGCACCTCCGGGGTTTAATTTTCACTCGCTCAATTTTGAATACTTTGCAATGCAAATTTAGGAGAATGTTGTTCAAATGTTACTTTATTATATGTAAATTTTTCAATAAACGAACACTATTCGTTACGCCAAAAAAAAAATCTTTAAAACATGCTATTTTTTCGCCGAATTAACTTTACCCCGCCGGTAATTGAGTACTTTTCTTCCAAAAAATTTCCGAAAATCACCAATATTTTCAACGTTCACAACAGCCCCTTAAATTTTAAGGAAACTTTATGAAAAAACGATCTTATGCAGAATTTTCATACAAACGAATTCTAACGTCTGACTTTAAAAAATGAATCACGCATATAGTGCCCATTACTTTTAAAAGTTGCTATAGAAATGGCATGCGAAAAAGCCAAAAGCAGATGAATTTTTTTTTCAATTACGTAAAGCCCAAAATCTCGAAAACGGTGGGACTTTTACTAAACTGAAATTGCCGCATATAGTCCAGTAAAAGAGACAAAAACCCAGCACTTTTTTTCGTAGAATATGAATTTTTACTGAAGGTAGATGTTTGCCTACTGGAAAGCCCAATAAAATGTTGCCCCACAACTCGCGCCCAACCCTTAGAAATAGGGGTTGAAAACCGAAAAATCGTCGTATCTCGATAATTAATAGCCCGATCAAAAAATGTTTCAAACAAAAGTTGTTTGTAATAATAAAATACGTATAAAGTTGTTCAACGTCCAATCGTCTATCTTCGAAAATAGCGGCACATGGCACACGCATCGACCTCGAATTTTCGAATCGTTTTTGTGCCGCTCTTTTCAAAGATAGGAGATTGGACGTCGGATAACTTTATACGAACTTTATTATTCCAAAGAACTTTTGTTTGGAAGCTTTTTTGATCGGGCTAATAATTATCGAGATACGGCGATTTTTAAGTTTTCAACCCCTATTTCTTAGGGTTGGGACGAGTTAAAGGGCACCATTTTATTGGGGTTACTTTCAGTACGCAACCATTTATCGTCAGTCAAAAATTGATATTCTACACTGAAAGGTGCTGGGTTTTCGTCTTTTTTACTGGACTAATGTAGTAGGACATGGTCTGACCTATCGATAGTTGCATGATCATCCATTCACAACAGGACACCCTGTGTATATATGTTTCCATACTTCTAGCCTTTAGACGTTGTCGTCGTTGTTCACAGTCCGTCGCCCCTGGCACATCCGAATAAGCCAACCGTGAGTTGTGGATCTCTCTCTCTCTCTCTCTCTCTCTCTCTCTTTCGCTCTCTCTCCGCTACCTATGTACCTGGTGCATGGCTTTGGGCGTAGAGATTGCGGGTCGTATCGCGATTGCAGGAATTTTACAGGCTCCGTTTCGATTGAGACATTGGTGATCTCAATGGTTGATTCGACTGGTATTCCGTCTCGAGTATCGATCTCATTAGGAGGAGGCCGACGATTGTAAGGTTATCCCTAGTTGTCGATATACTATCAAAATACATAGGTTTCGAAAAAAGTGATTTTTCGACTTTGACAACTTTTTTTTATTAATTCTTATTAATTGATTTACCTCACACTACAATCCCAAGAATTATAATCTCTGTTCTCATAAGGGCGGGGTAAAGTATTTAATTTTTTTTTCATTTTTTTTAAATTTTTTAAATGAATGCATAATATATCAAGAATATTGTGTTAAAATTTCAAGTCGATCGGAGTAAAATTGACGAAGTTATGAGTATTTGAGCGTCTATTGCTCCATGCCGTTCTTTTCTCTTCTGCGTTTTTCAAACCGTTTTTCTGAGACTTGTCATATTTGAAGTCCGTGTGCACGATAACTCAAAATCTACTGGACCAATCGCTTTGAAATTTTGCACAGTACTTCTTCACATAATTCACCAGGTATTGTCGAGAGCTTTTTTTTTTTTTTTTTAATAATTACTAATTTTTCAACAACAAATTAGCCGATTTTTTTAGCGAAAATCGGGTTTTTGGCTCCCAAGTGCTACGAAAAATCGAAAAATCGAAAAAAAAAATCCTCCCGTCATTACCTCGAGAAACATCTCCTTTAACAAATGCATTTTGATTTTTTTGTTTCAAATGATTCTGTTGCGAGTTATGGTGCACACCGCAAACCAACTTTTTTTCGAGGCGCCTCCGGGGTTTAATTTTCACTCGCTCAATTTTGAATATTTTGCAATGCAAATTTAGGAGAATGTTGTTCAAATGTTACTTTATTATATGTAAATTTTTCAATAAACGAACACTATTCGTTACGCCAAAAAAAAATCTTAAAAACATGCCTTTTTTTCGCCGAATTAACTTTACCCCGCCGATAAAAGAACTCTCTAAAGCTCTTGTCCGTGAACAAAATTATAGGTCCCCCGTTTTATCGGTTAGACATTTGAGGTAAATTAAAAAAGTCCGTTTCTAATGAAAAAATGATTAATTGTTTTGAAAATTTTACAAAGTGAGTAAATTTTACAAATTTACGAGTGAGAAGAGAAAAAAAAATCGCGGCAGTTCAAAATTCCGAAGCTCTTGAGCGACCATTAAATATCCATTCATCGGCTAGAGCTTTCGCGAGCTTAATTTAAAAATTATAAAGCGTAAAATTCATGGGTGAGAAGCGAACGAAAAAAAATTGATTTTTTAATGAAAATTTGAACTATTGGGAGGCTTGAGCGACTCTAAATATTTTTGTACAGTTCGCAGCTTTCGCGACAATTTTTTTCTTCTTAAAAGTAGATAATTGGATTGTGAGAAAAGGGGGAAAAATAGAGCTCAAATTTGTGCCCCCCTAGTGTATATGAGTAGACTTAGGTATAAATTCAAAATAGCTGTTCCCAAAGCTGCAGGATAGCGCGGGTAGCCGAACGAGAGCGCGCGCACCAAGCGCATCTACTTTAAAGCGCTGCACTGAGTCGGCAAAGTGAAAATCTACTTTACAGCAATTGGATATCAAGTCTACGATGGAAGAGTTGAAAAATGCACCAAAAAAATCGACTTATTTTCTTATCCTGTCATTGACGATGGAGTGTATGGCGAGGATCCAAAGTAACACAGGAAATAACAAACCAATGAGAAGTCCTCGCCTGGGTCGTAAATCCATCAGCTGTTGTACTTCGCCTCATCTGTCTCAACATCGGAGAAGAAAAATGGCTCGAGGGGCATGCGAGGAACAACACGATGTTACTTTTCTCCTGCACGGCAAGGATAAAAATGCCTCGGCTGCGAGAGAGGCCCGAGGCAAAATTTGACAGCTGGCTAAGCTGCTCGGGAGAGCTCGAACAGCCTCCTTCAATCGCATCTCGCCTGCTCTTGAGCAACAAACAAGACCGCCGATTTCAACC